>JAZHYW010054318.1:0-13611 GCA_037355805.1 Ixodes ricinus | reverse complement strand
ATCGCGGTGAGCTACACCTCGAGTTACGATTGGCCTTTTCGTCCACTTCATCAGCTACTCTTGTCGAGTGCAGAGTTTTCTTTGGGTTTCTTTTTTTCTTTGCTTTTTGCACAACTGAACTTTTTTTTTGTTCAGTTGAGCAGAAAGCCTTTTTTTGTTTTAGTTTAGCACTCGCCATAGCATCTGACCGCTTCTCGCCTGACATCGTCTACTCTGGTTTCCAAGCGACCAGCAAAACGTCCAGCCTTGCCTTTTATGCCAATGACAGGTAAGCTATGGTCTTAGGGGTTTTTCGCTGTGAAACACCTCAAGGACGAGAATTTCCCCAACCCCGTCGAAACCTTATCTAGGAGAAATTAACTTTTCAGGTCCAGATGAGCTTCTCTCCAAACCGTGACGAGGTGTAAAGTGAGGGGGCCTACCTGCTTTAGGGTTGCTTTTTCTTTGTTCCCGGTTGTAGGTCATGCACTACCTCAAGCAACAATAGACTGCAAGCGGCAATGACCCATTTTACGTGAAAGGAATAATACATAAACATTTTGGTGAGGAGCTCTTATCACATGAGCGGCAACGAACGTCCGGGTGCACTTTCACCTCTTGGGTTTAGTGATATCTCGGCGTCGTTTTTAGACATCTTTTATTTAAGCTTGTGTACTGGCGTCCACAATAACTAGACAAGAATGCCTGTATTTACCCAGCTCGTCCTCAAAATAGCCCTTCATAGTTCGGACTGGGGGTTTCCATAGTAACGGGGCAGAATGGCATGGTGAAAGAACGGTCCCCGAACACTTCGCCCATAATGCGGGCTCTCCATATTTCCGCGCGCGCAGCTAGCCAAGTAGGCAGCGTGCCTGCGGCCGAGTGGTTATCGTGCTTGGCTCCCGCGCAAAGGGCCGAGGTCGATGGCTGGGAGTAAACGCACCTTTTTGATTTTTTTTTTTTTGGGGAAGGGGGGATGTCGCGTTCTGGTGTATTCAAGAATTCTGTTGCTTATTCGAGGCACGAATGTTCTACGCGCCGATTATTCCGCGCCGATTGTTCCAGAAGGCCACGCGTGTACATAAGGAGCACCTCGTTGCGAACCGGGGTGAATCTTTCGCCTGCGCTCGATCCTGCCGTTACGCCGTCATCGACGTGTGTTAGTCGTCATTCATTTTCTTTGGTACATGTTATTTACGTTAAACGTTTAGTTTCTTGATGTGAAAAATCGCAAATGATTAGGAAGAGAAGAAGGGTAGAGGACAGTCCTTCTTCTCTTCCTAATCATTTTCGCTTCAGGAGCGCAGCTATAAGGCGCCCGTTTCCGGGTTGAGCGGCGTCGCTGTCGCCGTCGGCGTCATCGTAACCGCGCGCGTGCATTATGTAACATTTCCCCGCTAAAGTATGCGGGAAAATTTTCCAGCTAACGCTAGCGGAAAAATGTCCCTGCTAAACTTAGGAGGTTAAGTTTCCCCACTAAATTTAGTGGGGAAATTGACGTCACGGGACCTCAACACAAATTCAGTTTCCCCGCTAAATTTAGCGGGGAAATGACGTCACGACTTTGTGTCACGTCGCCCATGAACAAATTCAGCGGCACGAGGAGAGCAGGAGGAAAGAAGGAGGAGGAGTAGGGGAGGGTACGGAGGAGGAGGAGGGGCATACCCTCCCCTCCGTACCCTGCTCTCCTCTTCCTCAAGAGCTGCGCTCTAGTTTCGCATTATACATATATTTGTAAGCGTCTTTCATTTTTTCACATCATGTTTAACCAACTAGCCCACCAGTTAATCTTAATACATAGCAGAATGGACAATTGGGCGAGTTGGTAAGAGTTCATTATAACTTACAGCGCGACTAGGACAAGGACAGACAGAGGAGAAAACACAGGACAAGCGCTGAACTAGCAACTGATTCTATTGAAAAGAAAATACATGTGATGCTGCTGCTGCTCGTGCAGGCATGCCCCTCCGTGGCCCTGGCGCTTCTTCTTTCACTCAACACGAAACCGGCCGAGTTATCCGAGATCCAAAAAGCCGATCTCGCTCTTCATCAAAGTCACTGTGGGCTGGCTCACACACAAGGATCCGTTTTGTGTTATGTGGTACGTCTCCATCATTTCTCGGGGTAGTTTGTGGTTGTGTCGGAACATCACTGTCGTGTTGTTAAAAAGGGGTTGGCATCCGCAATCCCGGCAATGCATCGCGAGATGTGTGTGAGCGGTTCCTTTCATAGAACTGTGGTGTTCTCGTAGTCTTATGTTGAGGCAACGCCCAGTCTGTCCTATGTAGGCACGCCCGCAGGAAAACGGAATCTTGTAGACCACGCCTTCTATGCAGGCGACAAACTGCATTCCGTGTTTGATGCTGCAGCCGCTGTGAGACGTAGGATCGTCATTTCTCGCGCGTTTGTTGACTGCGGAGCACACAGAGCTGAGCTTGTGGCGGGCGGAAAAAACAACATTCACATTGTATCTCGAGGCGACTTTCTTGAGTCCGTGGGAAAGGCGGTGGATGTACGGTATGACTGAAGTTTTCTTTTTCTCTTTCTGCTCGAGGTCACGTTGCTCGATCTCTGGATCTGTTTTAAGGTATTTCACGATTTTTTCGCAAGCTGAAGAAATGACCGAATTAGGATACCCCGAACCCTTGAGCCGTTGAATTTGGGACATGAAGCTGGAACTCAATTTGTGGATGCATGTGCTTGTTAAAGCAGTCCTCAGACAGGAAAAATGCGATGCCTTGTTTGACGAGTTTGGAGTGGGCTGATTGAAAGTTTAGAAGAGCCTTCGCTGTTCTGGGACTGTAACACCAGCAAACATGATCGTCCCCCACTTCGATGCGTAGATCCAGAAACTGAATGAGGTTCTTTTGGGGCTTCATAGGTGAATCGATGTCCTAGCCCTTTTTCCGTGAATTGCTAATTCAGCACTTGTCCTGTGTTTTCTCCTCTGTCTGTCCTAGTCGTGCTGTAAGTTATAATAATCTTAATACAGTTTAGTTTCTCCCGTTATTCGCCGCCTCATCATTGGTCATTCGTGACAATATTAACGGGGTCCATATTAACGAGACTAGGCTGTACTTATTAGTTATATCCTATCATATATTTACCTTAGCTCAGGAGAGCCGCGCCGTTCTCTGCGCGTTTCCCGTGCAATAATTTGATAAATTATGGTTATAAGGTGTCTCAAACAGGCGCTGAAACAGAATTAGCAATCAGAGCTTCTATGTCAAGCTGTAGCCCTATTTGTAAGTAATGATAACTAAATAGAGACACAAATTTATCTTACACTCGAGCAATTCTCAAACCTCATTAGTTTTGTATGCGCTCGGGTCTTTACCGAACTTTTAGCCCTTATTAAAATGTATTTTGTCTGCGCAATTATTCAAGGGTGTTTATAGCTTTTTTTGTTTTGTTTTTTAAATACTTTAACGTAACACTTGTTAACTGTGCATTCTTTGTGAGTGTGTCGGTAATTTTGATAATCGCCGCGTACAATTCAATTTTTTGTTTTATATGACCTTCTCCATAATATACGTTATATTAACGAATATGCGTCTCCAATGAGGTGTGCGTTCGACTATCTCGTGAAACTGCTGAACGTACTGTAGTTTTGTTTTATCTTATGTCTGCAAGATGTATATTAGAAAGACATTTGACTCGTGCGCGAAAGAGTTTATAGTTGTACATTTTGGTTGTCCATGCGGGTAGCCAAAAAAATAAAGCAACAAGAGCTTCGCACCCCAAAGGGGTCCATTTATTTTTGTTCGCCGACATATTGAACTACAGTTTTCTCAGATATTTTTTAACAAGTTATCGACCTAAACAAGCCACAAAAACGCGCTGAGGCATACTTGCCAAGGTGGGTGTAACAGCTTTAAAAAACGAGGACGATAAAAGGAACAGAAACGACAGGGCAACAGCTGTACTCGCAACTGAATGGATTTATTTGAAAAGGAAAAGAGAACACATACGTCAGTACCAGATAACACAATGTGTAATCAGACAATACTTCCTCCACGAGGCCCTTGTTGTCAAAATAGGGTCACTAGACGCAACCCATGCCAGTCATGGTCTGGCGCAAAAAGTACAGCTCCTTATCACATAAGGCAACCGACGGCTCACTCACGCATCTTTCTCCGAGTCACGAAATATCAAAAGCCTCGATAATTTCTCGGGTGGTCGGCCTCTCTTTATGTCCCCTTCAACCGTCACCTCGTCAAAGGCCGGCTGGCATCTGCAGTCTCTGCAATGCAAAGGGAGGAGTCCCCCCACCGTGGCCCTCAGAGAGCATGCATGCTCCCGGAGCCTATCGTGAAGGAACCTCCCTGTCTGGCCTATGTAGAATTGTTTCACATGACTGGGGTATCTTTGTACACCACACTCAAGACGCATGACACAAAATGTTTTGCGTCCTTTTTGGTACGCTTCGCCTTTACCCGATTGTCGGCTCTTGCGCCCACCCTTGCCCAGATCTGGCTTATTTTTGGGTGGCCGAGAAGTCTACTATGACTCCACACCGGCCTCCAACTTGTTTAAGGTTGTAGGGGACACGGTGGATGTAGGGGACTACCACCTTTCGCTTTTTATCGAAGTCGGCTTTCACCCACTCTATCCCTTCAGAAGGACACTTGCCACCTCCGTTAAAAGCGCTGACGGAACTCCGATGCCCTCAGTCTCTTAACCTGCGCTAAGAAACTGTCGGTAATCATATTACCGCATGAATTCCCGAGAGAAGAGCCCAGACAGGAAACTGCTATGCTCCTCTTTACCAGCTTGGAGTGGGATAATCTGTAGTCTAAAATCGCCTTCCTTGACCGCGGACCCCAGGACCAGCATAACTGTGTGTCCTTGAGACACGGCGCCAGATCCAGAAACTGGAAAACCATATCCTTCGGTTCTTCAAAAGTAAACCTAAGTCCACCACCACTCTCACTGAAAGCACGTAAGACATTAGCCCTCTTCGCCTCTGCATCCACTTTGTCAAACACAACCAGCTTTGAAAGTATTAGCCATTCGACTTTTCTTTCTTACCTGGTGAGTTTCAGGCAAGTTTGCCTACCGCCTCCATCCGATTAAATCAACCAGGTGTCAGCAGAAAGTCACAGAGGGTGCCTTGACAGCCACACCGTCACGCCTTATGCCGGGACCGGCAAAATAAGCCGGACAAGTGGCGTCAAAGTAGTGGCGACGCAAAAGCCGGGTGAAAATTACCGGGTACGTTAAGACGGTAAACGAAAAAAGAGGTTGAAATGGACTGCCACATATTCTATTGTCGAAATATGGCGGTCGGTGTCAAATTGTTAGCATGCCAGAAGCACCTCATGCCGCCTTTTGTTTTCTTCTGCTGGCACTCGACTGGGCCAGCTCACTGTGCCGCGCCCCGTCAGTGGCATCGAGGGTCTCGGCTAGAGCCTGCCGCGTGTTTTAGAGCCACTAAAACAGCTACAGTTCAAAGTAAGCCATCATGGTGCTTAAAATCACTGAGTGGTCAAAAGTGTTATTTAAAGTCTCAGGCAACTGTGTCCACCAAAATGGTCCAAACAGTCCGCGACAGAGGTAAACGATATTGTCCGAGCTTCCTGACACCATTGATCTCTACTATAGGGGATGGCGCTTAGCCGCGGTCCGAGCCGTGCGTGAGTAAAATCGATGTTTTAGTTGACACTTTCTTTGCATTTTTACGTGGGCCTTAATAACCCCTTTTAACATTCTATTCTGAAAATGATGCATTTGAACGCGGGGCATGCACAGTTGCTCAACTAGAATCTCGAAGTTCTTTCGCATCAAATGGCTTCCAAGAAGACTTTTCGGGCCAGCGTGATATGTTATTGTGCAAAAAGCAGACTCACTTGAACTAACAAAAGCAAATGCTGCGCCCTGCGCACTATATGTTCCAACGCTTGGAATAGTTCGAAAGCCTGTCAAGTGCTTACATCCGAGACAAGTCGCTTACTTGCGTTGGCTTCATTAGTGTTTGTTTAATGCGCCATATAGCCCCTTAGTTAAGATTAGTGCCTGATACCCTGTTCCATTTATGAAGTCACATTTTTTAATCTTAACGATCTCTAATTCTGCCTGCTCCGCACTAAGCGCCAAAATGGCGGCGCCCCCAATGAAAGTCGGAGAACGTAGTGCTCACAATCCTAGAGCAGCTTATGTGGTGGCTCTAGGGGCTTCTATCACTCGAAGCGCGCGCAGAGGCGACCGTTGGCTGAACGCACGAGCGTCTCGGTACACAGATTGATCGATTCAGGGGCGCCGGCACGCTCCTCCTAATGCCGAGAGAAACCGGAACAGAGAGGCTCGCCCACCCTTTAGACCCCGAGATTTTTCTTGCCCAAGTGCCGCTCTATATCCCGCCGTCGCCGACCCTTTTCCCATCGCTCCGATCGCCTTCTTTTCTGCCCAAAGATATTTGCCCGCAGAATTGTTTTGTTTGCTTTTTTGGCGTGCCGGCGTTCGGCGGTGTTTGAACCCGAGGAGCCAGCACATTGACCCGGAAAACGACGCTGAAATGTTTCAACGGCATAAGCGCGCGAGCGCTCAACCTCACGGACAGGGCTTACAGGAGCGTTGGCCCCGGCTCTCGTTGGCCCCAGAGCAATATATACAGACAGTTTGGTCAATGGGAGGAGCGGCGGAAGCGGCGCCGCAGCCTGTGCCGCATACTCCCCACACGAAGATAATGCGAAGTAAGAAATATATGAGATGACCTCGAAGGTGCCGGGTACCTCGGCGAAGATATTGTTTAGTTTCTGGGTGAGGCTGGAAGTAAATGAATGGATCATTGTACGAGCTTGACGGAAATCGGAAGTTTCAATGTGCTGAGTGCGTTTACTGAGCGAGAGAAGGTGACATTGAGGGAAATGTTTCCTGAATCATCTGGCGAAACTGCGAATGTGGGGTGCGCGTTCTATGTTAGGGTCGAAATTCCCACGGTGTTGTAACCACAACTTTGACCGTGGACTCGGTCGAGGCCGGGGCTGCGACTCCAATCAAAAGAAAGATGGAGTGCATTCTGAATGTCGCCGTGACGACCAGCTTGCGTCCGTTGCCCTTTCAAATACAAAGGTTCAAAAACTTCAACTCTAGCGTGCTGAAATGCATTCTTACCTTGAATACATTCTTACCTAAAATTGTGACTGGAAGATATGGGCTAAGCTCATTCCCTCCACTATGGGATATTCGTAGCTAGTAATTGGTCATAACAGCTGTCAATCAACGCGCCCGAGGTTATTGAAAAAATTTCGGCCAATGACGGGCCCTTATTTTCTCCCTATTCTTAGAAAAATAATGGCCGAACTCTCCATGTATACGGCTCTGGTTGGTTGGGCTTAACGCCTAGCGCCATCTACCGGCTGATATTGATTGATGATGTAATGTAATTTGATTGGATATATGTGGGCATGGCGGTTGGCGTCTTCTTTCAAAATAAATCAGTTGAAAGTAAGTGCTCCGTTTGTATACTTCTTCCTGGCTGTGTCTTTTTGCGCTGTTTTACCCTATTAAAAAGAAAGGCTGATATTTAACCTAAATTACATAATATATAGAGCCGTCTTGGTTTCGGAAAGCCTGAAATTGTGACTATTTGCCATATACCATCGGGTTGAAAGCTATCCAAGGGAACACAAAAGATCTCCAAAATGGTCAACAAATAAACGGTATTATGACCTCCATTTATTAAACAACATGACTTCTTTTGTTTTTGGTACTCCGACGTGTGAAACTGCGCCTGTTCATAACGACAAACGTAACATGAACCTAGAGAAAGGCCGACGTCTGTAATATATTTTGCAAATTAGTTTTATTTGTAAATACCATTATATTGAATAGCTGGGTGATTCGTTCGTCGACATTTTCGGCTATCCGATGCTCGGGACACGCCCTGAGCTTTTGAAGCTGCCATTGAAGAGACGCTCCCATTGTTGACAAATATTTTACATTCTGCGCATGAAGTAATGTTCAGTGAAACATAGTTTATATCATTTCGCTCAGAAATCTATACGTTAACCGCTACAAAAGAAATGTCCAATGTCCCGAAAATCATCTGCAAACAATTTTAACCATATACCGTTCTACTTTAGCAAAACCCAATTTCGAATGGATAAGGTAATACCATAGACGCGCTTAACTGTGAGTCTAGAAACAACAACATTACTCTCAGGAAACTGAAACTGTATCTCTGTAACTTAAGAAAACGCTGCCGCCGAACCAAGGCCATAAACACGCGAGTAAAAGAGCAGATAAAACGGCGCATAATTCACCATAATGTCGACGCGAAGACATAAAAAAAAACGTAAGTAAACAGCAAGGACTTCCGCTAGTCAGGCAGCTCCCGAAAAATTGGTTCCACCGACTAAACATGCGGAACGAAAAGGCTTTCGCGGCAGGAAGAAGGAATACACACACACGCACCGCTTCGGGATCCAAAGAAAGGCCAACCGAGGAAGCCGAGTTTAGCACCCGCGTCACGTTCAACTTTCCGAGCAATTTGTCACGACGCGCGAGGCACGCACGCACAGACACTCACAAACGACGCTACGGTAAAACAAGCGACACTACCCAGCCGCTACTAAGCAGCCCCACTTTCCCACCTGGAGGAAGCCGACCCGTTCGCTCCCACCCTTTTCCGAGCCACATCTTTCACGAAACTAAACACACTAAACAACGAAGCAAAACCAACGACAAAGCCCCTAGCTAAATGAGAGTCGCCCCGGGCCTCATTTAGTCGCAGCTACTGCAACCGGCTCTTCCACTTTCAATGAGCGGCAAGGACGAAAGTGACGCGCGCGCTCGGGCGAGTGCGCGGCCGAAATAACACGCGTCTTACCAGCGCAAAAGCGCCTCCTTGCGGCACTTGTTGGTGGCGCCTTGACGTAGCCGCTAGAAACAATTAGGCGGGCTTAATTACCGACATGCTGCTTCCTTGTTTGTTAAAGGGAATGCCGTTTGTTTGAGCCTTTGGGTTCTTGAGACGCTTCGCGTGGGCGTCTACCTGCGTGATATGTATGGGTGTATAGAGCTCCTAGTATGTATGCACATATCCTCGTTCTCGTTACCGCTTTTAATTGAGCTAGTTTGTACATATTAGAGATGGGACAGACTGAACTTACACGAACAGGTAACTTACAGAAACAGATAACTACTAAGGAGAATGTTAAGCGTTTAACGAAGAAAATAATAGTTTCTTCGCGTAAATAATATTTAAAAATAATTGTTATGTTGTGTATTTGCAAACAGCCTCTAAAGAAGACGATTACATATACTAATATGTGCGCTAAAGCAAAGATGATAGCGAGTTGTTTTGACTTGTCTCATCCCGTCTATGTTTGTTTCTGTATCTTTAAGCAGACCGATCAACTTCTTCTCTGCTTGAAACGGAGGTTTATGTCTTTGCGTGCTTTTGTTTGGGGTGCTGGGACGTTTAGATGATTGCTCCAAACACCTATGGCGAAGACGGCAGAATTCTCAACATAGTTGCTTTGTTCTAATTAATGCCAGCGTCTCTAATGAGTAGTTTGGCCGAAAAAGGACAGTGGTAGTTTGGTGAGCAATACGTGTCGGCTTTGAACACGTAACAATCACTCGCAATCTTGCGGGGAGTCTGAAATTGATTGAAAGGAGAGCGCATAATGCCGACTAGATAAACGACGTACTATGGCTTATATCGTATTTTATATTGTAGTCAATATTTGCAAGTTATAGGGTCTCTAGTTAGAAATCGTTTCATCTCAATCAGTGCGGATGAAATGCCTCCTGTCAGTTCGTTGCACTCGTGAAGTTTTTTAAGGTCTTCTTACTAGTTCCCAAAAATCTCAGTTTCTGTTTAAAGCCGCGTAAAAAGGTAACATCAGTCGGCCCATACCTTCCACTACAGTTTGTTAATAAAAATATTTACATTACATCTAGAACATATTAAGGTCGAATACCTCACAAATACATTGTGCCCCCCCCCTCCACACACACACAAACTTTCAAAAATAAATAAACTGGAAAGCTGTTCAAAGTTTTAAAATAATAAGCGCAGTAATTACTTCATTTCACCGCCTTTCTCATGGCCGCCATTATCACCATCCTCGTCACAGAGCTATCAAAATGTCCATAATGGAATAAAACAGCGCAAGGATACAAAAGCCCGAGTCGCTTCAACCTATTATATCTGCGCACGGTCAATTTTATCTAGAAAAAAATAAGAGAATAATAAACACTAAATATGATTATAATGCAATGAGAGGTCCCAAGTTCAATATCCGGACCGGGCGGATTTTTCGGTCGCGCACCAGTCACCTAGCTGTGTTTGGAGATTCGTGTTTGTCCCTTGTCCCTCTTGTTCCCCTTCTCCAGGAATTATTTTCGTCACTAAATATATTGTCAGAACATTTAAGTCAATCTGGAAACCAGAAGGCATCGAATCGCCAGACTTTCGTTTATTTGGCTCTGAATTATTTTAAATGCAACATATTTAATCTGCATTTCTATCACATTCTCAGTCACATTATAAATTCACATGGATGAAATAACACTCTTCAAGCGTAACATAATTCCAGCTCATTGACTGATAAGACTACTCTTGAACAGCACAAAGATATATTTAGAAGTATTGCAGCTATAAAACAGGAACCCACCCATCCCCCCCCCCCCCCGGGCCTTTCCCGCCTTCGTAAGCTTTCAAAATCTTGAATTCTCGGGCGTGCCTCGCCTCATGGATGCATCTCATCGGGCACTTCCAGGTACCCTTCGAAGCCGGCAGACATGATGGAACATCGTTAGTTCTTTATGCGTACACTCATCGATCTTCCCTACCCACCGCTTGGGGCGTTGCCGCCGTCTCTGCCACGGGTGCTGCCGCCTCCACTCAAACTAACGTCTCCTTTCCCGTTACGCCTAAACTCCTATTGGACCACAGCGAAGCATGCGACTCGAGTCAACCAATGAGGATTTGTTAAAGTTTGGAGTGTGAGTATTCTATGACCAGACGTGAACGGATTGTCTTCCTCGATTAGTGGGCGTCAAATTTTGAGGGCTCAACGAAGTGTTATATTGTTTACAAAGTTACTGGCTTCCCCGATAGTTGAAAACGTGAGCGAGAACAGAAAAGTAGCTTGGATATGGCTCAGCTTATCATGGAGGTTATTTGAGAAACTTCAGGGGCGCGATTGGTGCGATTTATAAAGAAAGAAAAAACCTCTTTCGTTAGAAGCACGGATTTTGATGGGCGTGCGCCCGTATCAATCATGCAGCCTTTGAACCTTCATTAAACAAAAAAAATGTATCAAGCTATCATTGTGTTTTCCTTTTTTTATTCTCTCATTCTCTGCGGATTAAGGCGAAGCGCATCTTCCTTTCGACAGAAATAGGCGAGTCAAGGGGCCGTAAAAAGAGTTGTTACCAAATCCCAGGTCTGTTGTTTTTCGTATTTAATGAGTGTGGGAGATTATTTTGCAAATATTGTTTTTCGTGTGCCTTGGAATTTTCGAAGACAAATAAGAAAATGGGTGTGAAAACAAATAGGAACGCATGCTGGACCGAAGGTGCATAATGGACCTTCTGAATGCACACAAACTGTTAGGTGACTTCGTATTTTTCGAAATGGGTAATAGTGGTGTAATCCTGGAGAGGATAAATTTAGCCTGTGCAGTACGACAATAATCTGAGATTTTTAAGGTTCATGGCAAAGTAGAGACTACAAGAGGCGTTCGCCGTCACAATACCCTATACTAGGATCATGTGACGGGCTGAGTTGGTAATACATTACAGAAATTAAAAGTAGCGCTAAAGACGAGGACAAGTGGAAGACAGACACGGACAGGGAGAATCAAATTCAACATGATATAAATCGTGAAATAAATCATGACTTAAATCATGATTTAAGTCGAACCGCTTTGTCTATGGTGATTTAAATAAAATGTTACCCGAAAAAATAATCTCAATTTTATTAATTTACCGCGTGTGTGTATTTTTATTATTTCTATGCGCATTTGTTTTCTATTTTAATTTAAAAAAATCAGACACACAAAAAATAAGGCTGTATACGGATAACGGGAAGTAATTTCTTGAGCAAATCAGGGTTCTAAGCTTAAAGCTTACCTTCCACTTCGTTCTTCAGTTACAAAACATCCTATTGTAACAAAGTCGGAACCAAAACGAAACAGACGGAAACTAGAAAAGAAATGTCCTATTGGAGTCAAGTCAGAACGCGAAAAAAAAATACAATAAGGCATTTTCACTAGTTAAAAAGCAAGCTTTCTTTGTTTTGGTGTAATGTGGATTGCACCAATAAAAACTTGTTAAGTAAACTGAACATTAAATTTACCATACTTCTTTCTTTTGCATTGTTTCAATGATCGAACGCATTGATCAGTAAATTGCACTAGTTGAAAAATAAATCTTGCGATAAAAATAATAATTTCAGTTGCATTGATTTAAATTATACTAATCTGATAGATATCAAAATAAATCTAATGTAAGTAAAATAAATTTGATTTACTTCATATTTAATAAGAGATCACGATATTTTTTCTTTCTGGGGAAAATCATCTTTCCTCGTAGTGGGCTTCTCCTTATTAAGATGCTTACCGCGGTGGAGCACGCTTTGCAGGCATCGTGTTAACGGATCGGGAAGCACAGTACCACGCAATAGGCGACTGCGAGGACGAGAGCACGAAGTCAAGAACCACGATTGAAAGTGCTTGAGTGATATAAATATTTGCTTTCGTCGTTTTCTTTTTATATACAGAACCTCCAGGCAAATTTACCGGAGCTGTTTTATACAACACCTAGTCGATGGCTCAAATGCCGGCTCTTGTTAACCCCGAATAGCGCCGGCATGTGTGAAAAAATCGACTATCCTTCCGGACAAGTTTCTTTGGCTATGCCGTCAGAAGCTATGGGCACACGTGTGCTTGCGCATCTTGAGCACCTGTAAGGGTTCTGGGAAAGACGTCTGGTTTCTCGATCGGCCAGGCGGCGGTCGCCTTGTCCGGCGGCGTGTATGATGCTCCCTCTCCAGTCGTTTTGTGTGGTTTTGTTTTTCTAACCGGGGACCGCGTTGGCCTTTCCGCCGACGTGGCCCCCCTGAGAATCGTCTTCCTGTGTCTCCCCCATCGGGATGACCCCTCGGGAAGCGACGTTGTTTTTCTTTTGAATCTGGAGGCTTGCGCATTCTACGGGCTTCTTAGGTTTCAACCTGGGGGTTCAGGAGAGGCGCCGCTGTGTCTGCAACGGGATGCAGGGACGAAGTTCCGGAGCTGTCGGCTGTAGTCCGTTGGCAAGTTAACGAATGTGTATCGACGCCCTTGCCAACTATTGGACAGTGGATATCACGTGGCTCCAGCACAACTTTGAAATAATTGGTTGATCCTCGCCCGAGAGTGAGGGTGTCAGCGTCTTCGAAAGCCCGTGACTGGGGAGAGAGGCCCCCTTCTGGCTTGGACATGGACTAATTTGGAGGACGGTAATTTTCCCTTGCTTAGTATATACTGTGTACTATAGCTCGTAACGTCTAAATAAACGGTTTAGACGAAGTCCTCCCGCATCTGTCGCACTCTTCTGATCACCCACCGAACAAGGCTCATCAAACGATTGTCCCCGCAAGACACCGCTGGGCAGTCATCATCTATTCAATCAAGGGAC
>JAZHYW010054317.1:0-12290 GCA_037355805.1 Ixodes ricinus | reverse complement strand
CTTCGTTTCAGTTGCATATTGCTTCCGTGTTTGATGCTGCAGCCGCTGTGAGACGTAGGATCGTCAATTCTTGCACGCGTTTGTTGACTGTGCAGCACACAGAGCTGAGCTTGTGGCGGGCGGAAAAGACAACATACACATTGTATCTCGGAGGCGACTTTCTTGTGTCCGTGAAAAGGCTCTGGATGTACGAGTATGACTGAGGTTTTCTCTTTTTTTTTTTTTTCCCGCTCGAGGTCACGTTGCTCGATCTGTGGATTTGTTTTAAGGTATTTCACGATCTGCTCGCCAAGCTGAAGAAAAGACCGAATTAGGATACCCCGAACCCTTGAGCCGTTAAATTTGGGACCTGAAGCTGGAACTCAATTTGTGAATGCATGTGCTTGTTAAAGCAGTCCTCAGACAGAAAAATGCGATGCCTTGTTTGACGAGTTTGGAGTGGGCTGATTGAAAGTTTAGAATAGTCTTCGCTGTTCTGGGACTGTAACACCAGCAAACATGATCGTTCCCCACTCCGATGCGCAGAGCCATAAACTGAATGAGGTTGTTTTTGGGGCTTCATAGGTGAATCGAAGTCCTAGCCCTTTTTCCGTGAAGATCTTCACGGAGACGATTATTGGTGTTCGTTGAGAGGGTTAATTTCCATCAGAAGCTTGACGATGTGCTCAAGATTATTACGGAAAAAGGGCTAGGACTTCGATTCACCTCTGAGCCCCAAAAAGAACCTCATTCAGTTCCTGGATCTCCGCATCGAAGTGGGGGACGATCATGTTTGCTGGTGTTACAGTCCCAGAACAGCGAAGGCGTCATTCTAAACTTTCAATCAGCCCACCCAAACTCGTCAAACAAGGCATCGCATTTCCTGTCTGAGGACTGCTTTCACAGCCATGCATCCACAAATTGAGTTAGAGCTTCATCTCCCAAATTCAGCGGCTCCAAGCGATACGGGATATCCTAATTCAGTCATCTCTTCAGCTTGCGAAAAAATCGTGAAACTACTTTAAAACAGATCCAGAGATCGAGCAACGTGACCTCGAGCGGAAAAAAGAAGAAAACCTCAGTCATGCCGTACATCCTTTGCCTTTCCCACGGACTCAAGAGAGTCGCCTCCAGATGCAATGTAGATGTTTGTTTTTTCCGCCCGCCTACAAACAGAGCTCTGTGTGCTCCACGAGTCATCAGATGCGCGAGAAATGACGATCCTACGTCTCACCAGGGGCAGCAGCATGAAACGCAGGAATGCAGATCGTCGCCTGCGCAGTGGGCGTGGTCTACAGGACTCCGTTTTCCTGCGGGCGTGCCTACATGGGACAGACTGGGCGTTGCCTCGACATAAGACTGCGAGAACACCGCAGTTCTATGAAAGGAACCGCTCACACACATCTCGCGATACATTGTCGGGATTGCGGATGCCAACCACTTTTCAACAACAGGACAGTGACGTTCTGACACAAGGACAAACTACCCCGAGAAATGATGTAGACGTACTACATAGCACAAACCGGTTCCTCGTGTGTGAGCCAGCCGACAGTGACTTTGACGAGCTGCGAGATCAGACTTTTGGATCCTCGGATAACTCGACCGGATTCGTGTGGAGTGAAAGATGAAGAGCCAGGGCCACGAAGGGCATGCCTGCACGAGCAGCAGTCTCACGGTGTATTTTTCGTTTCAATAGAATCAGTTGCTAGTTCAGCACTTGTCCTGTGTTTTCTCCTCAGTCTGTCCTAGTCGTCGCTGTAAGTTATAATAATCTTAATACAGTTTAGTTTCTCCCGTTATTCGGCGCCTCATCATTGGTCATTCGTGACAATATTAACGGGGTCCATATTAACGAGACTAGGCTGTACTTATTAGTTATATCCTATCATATATTTACCTTAGCTCAGGAGAGCCGCGCCGTTCTCTGCGCGTTTCCCGTGCAATAATTTGATAAATTATGGTTATAAGGTGTCTCAAACAGGCGCTGAAACAGAATTAGCAATCAGAGCTTCTGACAGTCAAGCTGTAGCCCTATTTGTAAGTAATGATAACTAAATAGAGACACAAATTTATCTTACCTCGAGCAATTCTCAAACTCATTAGTTTTGCATGCGCTCGGGTCTTTACCGAACTTTAGCCCTTATTAAAATGTATTTTGTCTGCGTAATTATTCAAGGGTGTTTATAGCCTTTTTTGTTTTGTTTTTTAAATACTTTAACGTAACACTTGTTAACTGTGCATTCTTTGTGAGTGTGTCGGTAATTTTGATAATCGCCGCGTACAATTCAATTTTTTGTTTTATATGACCTTCTCCATAATATACGTTATATTAACGAATATGCGTCTCCAATGAGGTGTGCGTTCGACTATCCCATAAAACTGCTGAACGTACTGTAGTTTTGTTTTATCTTATGTCTGCAAGATGTATATTAGAAAGACATTTGACTCGTGCGCGAAAGAGTTTATAGTTGTACATTTTGGTTGTCCATGCGGGTAGCCAAAAAAATAAAGCAACAAGAGCTTCGCACCCCAAAGGGGTCCATTTATTTTTGTTCGCCGACATATTGAACTACAGTTTTCTCAGATATTTTTTAACAAATTATCGACCTAAACAAGCCACAAAAACGCGCTGAGGCATACTTGCCAAGGTGGGTGTAACAGCTTTAAAAAACGAGGACGATAAAAGGAACAGACAACGACAGGACAACAGCTGTACTCGCAACTGAATGGATTTATTTGAAAAGGAAAAGAGAACACATACGTCAGTACCAGATAACACAATGTGTAATCAAACAATACTCCCTCCACGAGGCCCGTGTCATCAAAATAGGGTCACTAGACGCAACCCATGCCAGTCATGGTCTGGCGCAAAAAGGACAGCTCCTTATCACATAAGGCAACCGACGGCTCACTCACGCATCTTTCTCCGAGGCACGAAATATAAAAAGCCTCGATAATTTCTCGGGTGGCCCTCTCTCTATGTCTCCCTTCAACCGTCACCTCGTCAAAGGCCGGCTGGCACGTGCAGTCTCTGCAATGCAAAGGGAGGAGTCCCCCCACCGTGGCCCTCAGAGAGTATGCATGCTCCCGGAGCCTATCGTTAAGGAACCTCCCTGTCTGGCCTATGTAGAATTGTTTCACATGACTGGGGTATCTTGTACACCACACTCGAGACGCATGACACAAAATGTTTTGCGTCCTTTTTGGTACGCTTCGCCTTTACCCGATTGTCGGCTCTTGCGCCCACCCTTGCCCAGATCTGGCTTATCTTTTGGGTGGCCGAGAAGTCTACTATGACTCCACACCGGCCTCCAACTTGTTTAAGGTTGTAGGGGACACGGTGGATGTAGGGGACTACCACCTTTCGCTTTTTATCGAAGTCGGCTTTCACCCACTCTATCCCTTCTAGAAGGACACTTGCCACCTCCGTTAAAAGCGCTGACGGAACTCCGATGCCCTCAGTCTCTTAACCTGCGCTAAGAAACTGTCGGTCATCATATTAACGCATGAATTCCTGAGAGAAGAGCCCAGACAGGAAACTGCTATGCTCCTCTTTACCAGCTTGAGTGGGATAATCTGTAGTCTAAAATCGCCTTCCTTGACCGCGGACCCCAGGACCAGCATAACTGTGTGTCCTTGAGACACGGCGCCAGATCCAGAAACTGGAAAACCATATCCTTCGGTTCTTCAAAAGTAAACCTAAGTCCACCACCACTCTCACTGAAAGCACGTAAGACATTAGCCCTCTTCGCCTCTGCATCCACTTTGTCAAACACAACCAGCTTTGAAAGTATTAGCCATTCGACTTTTCTTTCTTACCTGGTGAGTTTCAGGCAAGTTTCGCTACCGCCTCCATCCGATTAAATCAACCAGGTGTCAGCAGAAAGTCACAGAGGGTGCCTTGACAGCCACACCGTCACGCCTTATGCCGGGACCGGCAAAATAAGCCGGACAAGTGGCGTCAAAGTAGTGGCGACGCAAAAGCCGGGTGGAAATTACCGGGTACGTTAAGACGGTAAACGAAAAAAGAGGTTGAAATGGACTGCCACATACACTATTGTCGAAATATGGCGGTCGGTGTCAAATTGTTAGCATGCCAGAAGCACCTCATGCCGCCTTTTGTTTTCTTCTGCTGGCACTCGACTGGGCCAGCTCACTGTGCCGCGCCCCGTCAGTGGCATCGAGGGTCTCGGCTAGAGCCTGCCGCGTGTTTTAGAGCCACTAAAACAGCTACAGTTCAAAGTAAGCCATCCTGGTGCTTAAAATCACTGAGTGGTCAAAAGTGTTATTTAAAGTCTCAGGCAACTGTGTCCACCAAAATGGTCCAAACAGTCCGCGACAGAGGTAAACGATATTGTCCGAGCTTCCTGACACCATTGATCTCTACTATAGGGGATGGCGCTTAGCCGCGGTCCGAGCCGTGCGTGAGTAAAATCGATGTTTTAGTTGACACTTTCTTTGCATTTTTACGTGGGCCTTAATAACCCCTTTTAACATTCTATTCTGAAAATGATGCATTTGAACGCGGGGCATGCACAGTTGCTCAACTAGAATCTCGAAGTTCTTTCGCATCAAATGGCTTCCAAGAAGACTTTTCGGGCCAGCGTGATATGTTATTGTGCAAAAAGCAGACTCACTTGAACTAACAAAAGCAAATGCTGCGCCCTGCGCACTATATGTTCCAACGCTTGGAATAGTTCGAAAGCCTGTCAAGTGCTTACATCCGAGACAAGTCGCTTACTTGCGTTGGCTTCATTAGTGTTTGTTTAATGCGCCATATAGCCCCTTAGTTAAGATTAGTGCCTGATACCTGTTCCATTTATGAAGTCACATTTTTTAATCTTAACGATCTCTAATTCTGCCTGCTCCGCACTAAGCGCCAAAATGGCGGCGCCCCCAATGAAAGCGGAGAACGTAGTGCTCACAATCCTAGAGCAGCTTATGTGGTGGCTCTAGGGGCTTCTATCACTCGAAGCGCGCGCAGAGGCGACCGTTGGCTGAACGCACGAGCGTCTCGGTACACAGATTGATCGATTCAGGGGCGCCGGCACGCTCCTCCTAATGCCGAGAGAAACCGGAACAGAGAGGCTCGCCCACCCTTTAGACCCCGAGATTTTTCTTGCCCAAGTGCCGCTCTATATCCCGCCGTCGCCGACCCTTTTCCCATCGCTCCGATCGCCTTCTTTTCTGCGCCAAAGATATTTGCCCGCAGAATTGTTTTGTTTGCTTTTTTGGCGTGCCGGCGTTCGGCGGTGTTTGAACCCGAGGAGCCAGCACATTGACCCGGAAAACGACGCTGAAATGTTTCAACGGCATAAGCGCGCGAGCGCTCAACCTCACGGACAGGGCTTACAGGAGCGTTGGCCCCGGCTCTCGTTGGCCCCAGAGCAATATATACAGACAGTGTGGTCAATGGGAGGAGCGGCGGAAGCGGCGCCGCAGCCTGTGCCGCATACTCCCCGCACGAAGATAATGCGAAGTAAGAAATATATGAGATGACCTCGAAGGTGCCGGGTACCTCGGCGAAGATATTGTTTTGTTTCTGGGTGAGGCTGGAAGTAAATGAATGGATAATTCTACGAGCTTGACGGAAATCGGAAGTTTCAATGTGCTGAGTGCGTTTACTGAGCGAGAGAAGGTGACATTGAGGAAATGTTTCCTGAATCATCTAGCGAAACTGCGAATGTGGGGTGCGCGTTCTATGTTAGGGTCGAAATTCCCACGGTGTTGTAACCACAACTTTGACCGTGGACTCGGTCGAGGCCGGGGCTGCGACTGCAATCAAAAGAAAGATGGAGTGCATATCTGAATATCGCCATGACGACCAGCTTGCGTCCGTTGCCCTTTCAAATACAAAGGTTCAAAAACTTCAACTCTAGCGTGCTGAAATGCATTCTTACCTTGAATACATTCTTACCTAAAATTGTGACTGGAAGATATGGGCTAAGCTCATTCCCTCCACAATGGGATATTCGTAGCTAGTGATTGGTCATAACAGCTGTCAATCAACGCGCCCAAGGCTATTGAAAAAAATTTCGGCCAATGACGGGCCCTTATTTTCTCCCTATTCTTAGAAAAATAATGGCCGAACTCTCCATGTATACGGCTCTGGTTGGTTGGGCTTAACGCCTAGTGCCATCTACCGGCTGATATTGATTGATGATGTAATGTAATTTGATTGGATATATGTGGGCACGGCGGTTGGCGTCTTCTTTCGAAATAAATCAGTTGAAAGTAAGTGCTCCGTTTGTATACTTCTTCCTGTGCTGTGTCTTTTTGCGCTGTTTTACCCTATTAAAAAAAAGGCTGATATTTAACCTAAATTACATAATATATAGAGCCGTCTTGGTCTCGGAAAGCCTGAAATTGTGACTATTTGCCATATACCATCGGGTTGAAAGCTATCCAAGGGAACACAAAAGATCTCCAAAATGGTCAACAAATAAACGGTATTATGACCTCCATTTATTAAACAACATGACTTCTTTTGTTTTTGGTACTCCGACGTGTGAAACTGCGCCTGTTCATAACGACAAACGTAACATGAACCTAGAGAAAGGCCGACGTCTGTAATATATTTTGCAAATTAGTTTTATTTGTAAATACCATTATATTGAATAGCTGGGTGATTCGTTCGTCGACATTTTCGGCTATCCGATGCTCGGGACACGCCCTGAGCTTTTGAAGCTGCCATTGAAGAGACGCTCCCATTGTTGACAAATATTTTACATTCTGCGCATGAAGTAATGTTCAGTGAAACATAGTTTATATCATTTCGCTCAGAAATCTATACGTTAACCGCTACAAAAGAAATGTCCAATGTCCCGAAAATCATCTGCAAACAATTTTAACCATATACCGTTCTACTTTAGCAAAACCCAATTTCGAATGGATAAGGTAATACCATAGACGCGCTTAACTGTGAGTCTAGAAACAACAACATTACTCTCAGGAAACTGAAACTGTATCTCTGTAACTTAAGAAAACGCTGCCGCCGAACCAAGGCCATAAACACGCGAGTAAAAGAGCAGATAAAACGGCGCATAATTCACCATAATGTCGACGCGAAGACATAAAAAAAAACGTAAGTAAACAGCAAGGACTTCCGCTAGTCAGGCAGCTCCCGAAAAATTGGTTCCACCGACTAAACATGCGGAACGAAAAGGCTTTCGCGGCAGGAAGAAGGGATACACACACACGCACCGCTTCGGGATCCAAAGAAAGGCCAACCGAGGAAGCCGAGTTTAGCACCCGCGTCACGTTCAACTTTCCGAGCAATTTGTCACGACGCGCGAGGCACGCACGCACAGACACTCACAAACGACGCTACGGTAAAACAAGCGACACTACCCAGCCGCTACTAAGCAGCCCCACTTTCCCACCTGGAGGAAGCCGACCCGTTCGCTCCCACCCTTTTCCGAGCCACATCTTTCACGAAACTAAACACACTAAACAACGAAGCAAAACCAACGACAAAGCCCCTAGCTAAATGAGAGTCGCCCCGGGCCTCATTTAGTCGCAGCTACTACAACCGGCTCTTCCACTTTCAATGAGCGGCAAGGACGAAAGTGACGCGCGCGCTCGGGCGAGTGCGCGGCCGAAATAACACGCGTCTTACCAGCGCAAAAGCGCCTCCTTGCGGCACTTGTTGGTGGCGCCTTGACGTAGCCGCTAGAAACAATTAGGCGGGCTTAATTACCGACATGCTGCTTCCTTGTTTTGTTAAAGGGAATGCCGTTTGTTTGAGCCTTTGGGTTCTTGAGACGCTTCGCGTGGGCGTCTACCTGCGTGATATGTATGGGTGTATAGAGCTCCTAGTATGTATGCACATATCCTCGTTCTCGTTACCGCTTTTAATTGAGCTAGTTTGTACATATTAGAGATGGGACAGACTGAACTTACACGAACAGGTAACTTACAGAAACAGATAACTACTAAGGAGAATGTTAAGCGTTTAACGAAGAAAATAATAGTTTCTTCGCGTAAATAATATTTAAAAATAATTGTTATGTTGTGTATTTGCAAACAGCCTCTAAAGAAGACGATTACATATACTAATATGTGCGCTAAAGCAAAGATGATAGCGAGTTGTTTTGACTTGTCTCATCCCGTCTATGTTTGTTTCTGTATCTTTAAGCAGACCGATCAACTTCTTCTTGCTTGAAACGGAGGTTTATGTCTTTGCGTGCTTTTGTTTGGGGTGCTGGGACGTTTAGATGATTGCTCCAAACACCTATGGCGAAGACGGCAGAATTCTCAGCATAGTTGCTTTGTTCTAATTAATGCCAGCGTCTCTAATGAGTAGTTTGGCCGAAAAGGACAGTGGTAGTTTGGTGAGCAATACGTGTCGGCTTTGAACACGTAACAATCCCTCGCAATCTTGCGGGGAGTCTGAAATTGATTGAAAGGAGAGCGCATAATGCCGACTAGATAAACGACGTACTATGGCTTATATCGTATTTTATATTGTAGTCAATATTTGCAAATTATAGGGTCTCTAGTTAGAAATCGTTCCTCTCAATCAGTGCGGATGAAATGCCTCCTGTCAGTTCGTTGCACTCGTGAAGTTTTTTAAGGTCTTCTTACTAGTTCCCAAAAATCTCAGTTTCTGTTTAAAGCCGCGTAAAAAGGTAACATCAGTCGGCCCATACCTTCCACTACAGTTTGTTAATAAAAATTTTACATTACATCTAGAACATATTAAGGTCGAATACCTCACAAATACATTGTGCCCCCCCCCTCCACACACACACAAACTTTCAAAAATAAATAAACTGGAAAGCTGTTCAAAGTTTTAAAATAATAAGCGCAGTAATTACTTCATTTCACCGCCTTTCTCATGGCCGCCATTATCACCATCCTCGTCACAGAGCTATCAAAATGTCCATAATGGAATAAAACAGCTGCAAGGATACAAAAAGCCCGGCTAACCCGGCCATCAACGCTTATTATATTCAAAATGTCCGACGCAAGTCCGATGTTAATTTTATCTGGAGGCACTAGAAAAAAATAAGAGAATAATAAACACTAAATATGATTACTAATGCATATGGAGAGGTCCCAAGTTCAATATCCGGACCGGGCGGATTTTTCGGTCGCGCACCAGTCACCTAGCTGTGTTTGGAGATTCGTGCTTGTCCCTTGTCCCTCTTGTTCCCCTTCTCCAGGAATTATTTTCGTCACTAAATATATTGTCAGAACATTTAAGTCAATCTGGAAACCAGAAGGCATCGAATCGCCAGACTTTCGTTTATTTGGCTCTGAATTATTTTAAATGCAACATATTTAATCTGCATTTCTATCACATTCTCAGTCACATTATAAATTCACATGGATGAAATAACACTCTTCAAGCGTAACATAATTCCAGCTCATTGACTGATAAGACTACTCTTGAACAGCACAAAGATATATTTAGAAGTATTGCAGCTATAAAACAGAAACCCTCCACCCCCCCCCCCCCCCCGGGCCTTTCCCGCCTTCGTAAGCTTTCAAAATCTTGAATTCTCGGGCGTGCCTCGCCTCATGGATGCATCTCATCGGGCATTTCCAGGTACCCTTCGAAGCCGGCAGACATGATGGAACATCGTTAGTTCTTTATGCGTACACTCATCGATCTTCCCTACCCACCGCTTGGGGCGTTGCCGCCGTCTCTGCCACGGGTGCTGCCGCCTCCACTCAAACTAACGTCTCCTTTCCCGTTACGCCTAAACTCCTATTGGACCACAGCGAAGCATACGACTCGAGTCAACCAATGAGGAGTTGTTAAAGTTTGGAGTGTGAGTATTCTATGACCAGACGTGAACGGATTGTCTTCCTCGATTAGTGGGCGTCAAATTTTGAGGGCTCAACGAAGTGTTATATTGTTTACAAGGTTACTGGCTTCCCCGATATTGAAAACGTGAGCGAGAACACAAAAGTAGCTTGGATATGGCTCAGCTTATCATGGAGGTTATTTGAGAAACTTCAGGGGCGCGATTGGTGCGATTTATAAAGAAAGAAAAACCTCTTTCGTTAGAAGCACGGATTTTGATGGGCGTACGCCCGTATCAATCATGCAGCCTTTGAACCTTCATTAAACAAAAAAAATGTATCAACTATCATTGTGTTTTCTTTTTTTATTCTCTCATTCTCTGCGGATTAAGGCGAAGCGCATCTTCCTTTCGACAGAAATAGGCGAGTCAAGGGGCCGTCAAAAGAGTTGTTACCAAATCCCAGGTCTGTTGTTTTTCGTATTTAATGATGTGGGAGATTATTTTGCAAATATTGTTTTTCGTGTGCCTTGGAATTTTCAAAGACAAATAAGAAAATGGGTGTGAAAACAAATAGGAACGCATGCTGGACCGAAGGTGCATAATGGACCTTCTGAATGCACACAAACTGTTAGGTGACTTCGTATTTTTCGAAATGGGTAATAGTGGTGTAATCCTGGAGAGGACAAATTTAGCCTGTGCAGTACGACAATAATCTGAGATTTTTAAGGTTCATCGCAAAGTAGAGACTACAAGAGGCGTTCGCCGTCACAATACCCTATATCCAGTAGAAAAACAGATACGAGTTCAACATCCCTGGGTTCTGCACCTGGTTTTATATCAACGTACTCTATTATGCTGTGTGTTAACACATGCTCACCAATAGCCTTGCACTCATAATGATAATAGGAACTGAAGATGAATTACGTCTATAACTGCGAGAAATCTTGGAGGAGAATCAAATTCAACATGATATAAATCGTGAAATAAATCATGACTTAAATCATGATTTAAGTCAGACCGCTTTGTCTATGGTGATTTAAATAAAATGTTACCCGAAAAAATAATCCCAATTTTATTAGTTTACCGCGTGTGTATATTTTTATAATTTCTATGTGCATGTTGTTTTCTATTTTAATTTTAAAAAAATCAAACACACGAAAAATAAGGCTGTATACGAATAACGGGAAGTAATTTCTTGAGCAAATCAGGGTGCTAAGCTTAATGCTTACCTTCCACTTCGTTCTTCAGTTACAAAACATCCTATTGTAACAAAGTCGGAACCAAAACGAAACAGACGGAAACTAGAAAAGAAATGTCCTATTGGAGTCAAGTCAGAACGCGAAAAAAAATACAATAAGGCATTTTCACTAGTTAAAAAGCAAGCTTTCTTTGCTTTGGTGTAATGTGGATTGCACCAATAAAAACTTGTTAAGTAAACTGAACTTTAAATTTACCATAATTCTTTCTTTTGCATTGTTTCAATGATCGAACGCATTGATCAGTAATTTGCACTAGCTGAAAAACAAATCTTCCGCTAAAAATATTATTTTCAGCTGCATTTATTTAAATTATACTAATCTGACAGATATCAAATAAATCTAATGTAAGTAAAATAAATTTGATTTACTTCATATTTAATAAGACATCACAATATTTTTTCTTACTGGGGAAAATCATCTTTCCTCGTAGTGGGCTTCTCCTTATTAAGATGCTTACCGTGGTGGAGCACGCTTTGCAGGCATCGTGTTAACGGATCGGGAAGCATAGTACCACGCAATAGGCGACTGCGAGGACGAGAGCACGAAGCCAAGAACTACGAGTAAGAAAGTACTTCAGTGATATAAATATTTGCTTTCGTCGTGTTTTTTTAGATGCGGAGCATCTCTTGCTCGGGTCTATGTCCCGCGGCGTCGGCGTCGGCGTCGTAGTCTGCAGTCACACTACGCATGCGCAACTCTCCTCCTTCCCTCTCTCCAACAGCTGCGTGTTACTCTCTCCGCTCTCTCTCACTACCAGCTGCGTGCACTTCGCGTGCTTTCGCTTCCACTCACACCGCGCGCGCATGCGATACTCTCCTCCTCTAGTCTCCTCCCCTTCAAGTAGCGCGCTGCGCGCGTTCCCCGGAGGAGTGAAAGGAGGAGTAGTTTTGGGCGCGCGGGTCGCAGCGCCACGCCAGGGCTTTCCAGTGGGGTGGGCTTTCCCCGCAACTCTGCGGCTGTCGTCTGCTAGCGTTTCTCGGCCGCTCGCGTCCGCCACAGCCCAAATCTGGCCGGCCAAAAGAAATCAGTCAAGAAGGGAATAAATTAATTACGATCCGCGATGCTCCGCATCACCCTATGGTTCTCCTCGGGAAGATGGTGTTTTTCTATTTTATACACATCCTCCAGGCACGTTCGCCAGAAATATTTTATACAACATCTAGTCGATGGCTCAAATGCCGGCTCTTCTTAACACCGAATAGCGCCGGCATGTGCGAAAAATCGACTATCCTTCCGGACAAGTTTCTTTGGCTATGCCGTCAAAGTTAATGGCACACGTGTGCTTGCGCATCTTAAG
>JAZHYW010054315.1:0-18414 GCA_037355805.1 Ixodes ricinus | reverse complement strand
GTTACTGCCAACATATATATATATATATATATATAGTGTTTTATAGAGACGTTTTGAGCGCAGCTCTCAGCCGCCTGTTTCCGGCTTGAGCGGCGTCGCCGTCGCCATCGGCGTAACCGCAACGCGTCGGCGTAACACGTCGGCGTCGCCATCGGCGTAGTCGTAACGCGTTGGCGTAACGCGTCGGCGCGACGCGTCGCCATCGGCGTAACCGTCACACGTCGGCGTAACGCGTCGACGTAGCCATAACGCGTCGGCGTAACGCGTCGGAGTCACCGTAACGCGTCGGAGTAACGCGTCGGCGTATCCGTAACGCGTCGGCATAACACGTCGGCGTCGCCGTCAGCGTACTGGCGCGGTGCATTATGGGAAACGTCCCATAATGCACCACGGTGACGAGCGCGTTGCATTACGGGACGTTTCCCATAATTCACCGCGCGGGAGGGAATAGGAAGGAGGGGGGAGGAGGAGGAAGAGAAGGAGGGGCAGGAGGGAGGAGGATGGAGGAGGAGGAGAAAGAAAGAGAAGGAAGAGGGAGGAGGAGGGGAGGAGGAGAAGAGGCGGAGGAGACGAGGAGCAGGGAGGAGTAGATAAGGAGGGAGGAGGAGAGGCATTAGCCCCCTCCGTGCCCTCCTCTCGTCCTCAAGAGCTGCACTGTAATCCGGCATTACAGGGCGATGCAAACGTCTTTCATTCTTTTATCTTCACAAGTCCTACTGCGTCCGATATATGCACGAACTCAACTCTGCTACGTCACGCCGCGGTGGTGGCGCGTCGGGCGCACTTCCGGTCTGGGGCGGTGGGCAGAAGTCGCCGTGCGAGATATGTATTCCTGTGTTCTTTTGGGAGAAACCAGACAAAAAACCTACCTTCTCATAAAAATGTGCAACGGGGGCTGTCCCAAGAGACCCTGGAAAGCTTTGAAGATCAGTTTCCATCTGTTTCTGCCCTCTCCGTTCGTCCGAGAAAGTGGATAGTAGCCGCGAAAAGAGCAACCTAGGCGCAGTCGAACTACAATTGCTTGTCCGCGCAACACTTTGTGGTCGCCAGATGTATTTCTTTGTTCCAACATGAACGAGAGAAACCGCTAAGTTGTCCGGACCACCCGCGGGTTCAGTGCGTTCAAATATACCATTTGCTGTCTTACCCAAGCATCAAGGAGAATGCAGGGATTGGTGTTCCACGCGCCACACGCGCACGCCTTTTCTGTATAAATGATTCGAAGTAAATAACCAAAAGAAAGCATTGACGAACGCGCGGCAAGATGCCATTTGTTTTAGGTTTTTGCTTTGGAAAAGTTACTACTGCTGAGGCCAGCACGTGCGGCGCGTGGAACACCAATCCCTGCATTCTCCTTGATGCTTGGGTAAGACAGCAATAGGTCTATTCACACGGCCACCTGATCGTTCGAACTTTCGTCTGCTCTTTCAAACTTGTCTGCTTTTTGTCGTCTGCTCTGTTCAAACAAAAGTTGCTCGTAGACCAAACTTTGACCGGGTGATTGCAATAAGCAGTAATTGGGGGCCTCAAAAGACTTAAGTAGGCTCGGTGTAAACAGTAGATAAAAGATGTTGATCATTGGTACCAGCGGCCATCACCGACTTGTTGCGCTTGGTATGTTCCCGCTTACTATTTTCAGTATCGACGTTGATCATCGCCGCTACCTTCTACACTCTTGCAGCACGAGCGACCTCGGGACCGAAAATAGCTAGAGGAATCTCATCATGGTTTTGGCGTCGATTCTGCGGAGTTGATGCAAATAAATCACCGCACGTCCAATTATTTACGCAAAGTTTAGCGGCAAAACGGTTCTCGATCACTTCGCTCAGGCGATTAAAGGGGTAAGACATTGCTATGAGGACGTAAAATCGACAAATCCAACGCGAAAAAGAGTATGCAGACTCATCATAGACGCCGAGAAGGGGTGACATTCCAATGGTCTGTTGACGCGGGACGCGGTGCTTCTTTTCCGCACTCCATTGCTCACGCATTCGAACTGTCGTCTGCTCTTTCAAACTTGTCTGCTTTTTGTCGTCATCTCGTTCAAACGACAGCGGCCCGTAAACCAAACGTTGACCAGGTAATTGCGACGAGAAGTGCAGGCCTCAAAACACTTTTGAAGATTGTTTGGGGTAAGTGAGGTTAGGCGTAAACAGTAGATACAGAAATATGTTGGTCATGTTACCAGTGGCCGTCACCGACTTGTAACGCCCGATTATACTTGCGGTTTTCAATATCGACGTCCAGCATCTCAGCTACTGTCCACGCTTTTGCAGCCCGAGTGACGTCGCGACTGAAAATAGCGAGCAGAATCTCATCGTGGAGTCAGGCTTTAGCGCCCATTCTGCGGCGTCCACGTGAAATGAATCGCCACACGTCACATTATTCACGCAAAGTTTTGCGGCGTAACGATCCTCGTTAATTTTGCTGAAGCCACTCAAGTAGTCATGAGGACGTAGAATCAACAATTCCAACGCGAAAACGGCACGGGGACTCACACCGACGCCGTCAACAACGCAATTCAATTGTTTGTTTATGGGCGACGGCGAGCTTCTTACCCACCATCCACTGCGCATGCGCGGCGCCGGTGGCGTCCGCTAGGGGCGCTCTGGTTTGTTTGTAAACATGAGTTGGTGTATATCGTGACAAAATGACAAATTATAAGGCGGCAAATTAATTGGAAAAACTAAACGTTTCATTGGGCGAAATTGTGCCCAAAACAAAGTCGAGCATGGTTAGCGTCGCAGCGTTGATGTCGGCGGAACAGCAGGGTCTAGCACTGGGGCGAGACTCACTCCGGCTAACCACGCGGAGCCCCTTATCTACACGCGTGAGCTTCTAGAACAATCGGCGTAGAAGGTTCTGGCGCATAGAGCATTTTAACCTCGAAAAAAAAAACAGGGTTCTCGGATTTACCAGAACGCGATATCCATAGTAAACACAAAAAGGTATATCCCCGGCCAGACATCGGACCTAGTCTCTCTGCTTGGGCGCCATGCACGATAACCGTTCGGTAACGTGCGTCTTGCCCACTTGGCCAGTTCCGCGCGTGGCGTCACTCCTCCCTTGAAAAGTGCTTCGCCCCGATGCTACACAAAGCAAATAAAAAGGACGGTAAACTAAAAAGCCGATTGGAACGCGTAAAGTTCATAGTCCTATCGAGCGTAGAATCGCTTAAGCCGAACGACGGGAACAACCTCGGGTCATGGTCTTCGTCGCGATGATGCGTGCGTCTGTCGGGCACAACATCGTAGTTGAAATCTCCGAGGCTTCAAAGGACCTTGATTGGTCCGAAGTAGCGGTTTAAAAGCTTCTAGCTGAGGCCAAGGCGTCGTATCGGTGTCAACATCCACACCCGGTCTCCGGGCCGGAAGTGAACGTCCAGGCGACGAAGGTAGTAGCGGCCAGCGTCGACACGTTGCTGGCCTTAGATCCGTACTCGGGCAAGTTGGTAGACTTCTGCTTGTTGAGCAACCTTATCCGTGTCGTCACTTTCGTCGCCAGTTGCATGGCTCAGATGTTGCATGGCGTCAAGCATCGTGGTCACCACGCTTCCATGCACCAGATGGAATGGTGTAACCTTAGTGGTCTCTTGAAGCGCTTCGTTGTAGACGAAAGTGCCATACTGCAAGACATCGCCCTCGTCTTGTGTTCCACGTTGACGTAAATCCACACCATGTGGGCGATGGTCTTGTTTAGTCGTTCCGTCAGTTCATTCGTCTCAGGATGGTACGCCGTGGTATGCCGGTGGTTGGTGGCTGGAGATCGAGGATCTCTTGTATCACCTTGTGCTATGAACGATGACCCACGATCTGTAATCTGGACTTCGAGCGCCGTGCCGAAGGACGATGAACTATATGAAAAACTTTGTGAGTTCCACAGCAGTCCCTGAAGGAAAGGCTTTCGTTTCGCCGTATCGCGGGAGATAATCCCTTTTAGATCTGCTCAAACGCCGTGGACTGGGGAGCAATCGGATGCAGAAGTTTTGACGGGTTCGTCGGTAGTTTCGTGCGTCGCTGACACTCGTGGCATGATCGAGTGTAGAGGTGCACGGATTTCGGTAGCCTCGGCCAGTAGTACTTCTCCCGAATCCTGGCGAGCGTCCTGCCATAGCCAGCGTGCCCAGCCGTTGGGTCATCTTGACATTCTGGTAGATTTCTTCGAAGGCTGGAAGAAATAACCAACAGCCATGCTGTGATGTTTTTGACGAAGTTCTTGTACAGGTAAGCAGGAATCATAAGAAAGCACGCGGAACCGCAGTTGCTTGTCCTCCAGGTGCTCGATGAGTGCTCGCAGTTCAGGTTCGTCTCGTTAGTGTACTGCCATGTCGCTCACATCCAGAGCGCCGAAAAACACTCATTGTCGTCTTCTTCGGGGCAGGCAGTACCGGCCTCGACGGGGGCCCTTCACAGGCAGTCGGCGTTGTTGTGCTTCCGGCCGGACGCAGGCCACGATCATGTCGAACTCCTGCAGTCGTAGGCTTCACCGGGCGGTGCGTCCGTGGGGGTCCTTCAGATTCGCGAACCCTCAGAGCGAGTACTCTCCGTGACCACAATAAAAGGACTTTCCTACAAATATCGGTGAACCTTTGTTATTGCCAAGACGACAGCAAGACGCTCCTTTTTCAGTCGTTGAGTAAATTCTCTCCGCATTAGAGAGTGTCCGACTTTCGTATGCAATGTCATGCTCTGCCTCATCCTGCCTTTGAACTATACTTCGTTTCAGCTTGGGTCCAGACGCAGGCGATGCTACAAGCGCGAGCTCCGGGCTTTCAGCGTCCCCTGCCAGCACGACGCTCGTGCAGTGCAAGCACTGTTCAGGGCCACATGCTGGCGCTTGTAGCATTGGCTGCGTCTGGAGTTAAGCTGAAACGAAGTATAGTACCACGTCAAGGCCGGTGTTGACCGCTGGTGTACTTATATCGAGGACGCCTTTAGAGCGCGCGACACCAGAGCGCCGACGTTAGAGCGCGCGACACGAGGGCGCTGCGACAGTAGCGCGCTTGACACTAGAGCGCACGACACGAGAGCGCACGACCAGTTGAGCGCGCGACACGAGAGCGCACGACCAGTTGAGCGCGCGACACGAGAAGCGCACAGACCAGTTGAGCAGGCGCGACACGAGAGCGCACCCCATTTGAGCAAACACCGAAAAATGTGTGATGTACCCGCGGCTCCACAGACAGAACAAAATTGTGCGACTCATCCGATTGAAGCATTGGTGATTTCTGATTCATTGAATATGCCTTTAATAAAAAATAAGACTAAAAATGGGTACGACTTTTTCTAACCAATTGTTCACTGACATCGGAGAGAAAAGGGGGCAGGGGAGTGGGCTGGGAGCATGTATAGGATACCTGGAAAGGTTGCAGTTGAGTGGAGCAGCGAGTCTAAGATTTCTTCACAGTGCTGCGGTGCGCCTCTCGGATATACTATAAATAGTTTACTTTTTGCTATATTTGGTCTATTCTTGACAGGCATTTGGGCTCCGATCTATTTGGTGGCTATTTAGACGTCCCTCGCATAAGTTTAAATGGTATTCTGACGGCCATGTCCGTAATGAAGGAAGATCACCGCTAAAAAGTATCTGTAAAAAACTCATCGAAGGAAAGCTCAGCGCAATTTTATCGGATGCAGATCTTTCCTGCCTTTTGGCGGATACAGGGAAACCTCCCGTGCAAATCTGTGATATACAAAATCAAAGAACTAATGTAGCCTTAATTAGTTCTTTGATTTAAAAAACGTAAGAGAAAAAGTTAAAAAAAAATTAGAGGAAAAACATTGCAGCTGACCTAGGCTAGGTCAGCTGCAATGTTTTGTTTTTTTCTGCGAAAATGCACGCTACAGATATTCTTTTTTTCTGTTAGCTTTTTTAACACTTTTTGGTTTGTCACACGCAAACATTTCGTCGACCCATTTCGCAATGTCATTGCTAAATTCCGCGGCATAAAACCCTGCCAATTTTACATAATACACGCGATGCCCGAACAAGTGGTCGGTCCGGTCAGGCCACTCGCGCTGGACTGGTTGTGCGCTCTCGTGACGGGCACTCTATGGACACGCGAGCTAATAGTACGGCTCTCGTAGATCGCTTCCGCTCTCCCGCAACGCTCTGCGCAAGCCAGCCACGCTAGCCGCGAACTCTACAGTCAAGGCCATCGGCGCGCCGGCACAGTAGCGCGCTGCTTCGTTGCGAGGGCTTAGCGGAGGGGAAACGCGGTCTACGAATGCTCCCTAGTGTCGCTGCGCTCTAACGTCGCAGCGCTCTTGAGTCGCGCGCGCTAACGTCGCCGCGCTCTCGAGTCGCGCGCTCTAACGTCGCGGCGCTCTAGTGTCGCGCGCTCTAACGTCGCGGCGCTCTAGTGTCGCGCGCTCTAACGTCGTGGCGCTCTACTGTCGGCGCTCTAATGTCGGCGCTCAAGTGTCGTGCGCTCTAGTGTTGTACAGCCCTTATATCAACTCAATATTTACGGCATCCTTCGTGAGGTGCTTGGCGCAGTCTTGAACAAAACCGCCTGTAGAAGACAGAGATTTCGAGAAATTTTCTCACGGCCTTCGTGTCAGGCGGCGGTGTTAACACAGCTACTGCGCGGGTCTTCTGGGGGTCAAGCAAAACACCTTTGCTGTTCACGACGCGGCCAATTAATCTTTAGTTCACCATAGGCAAACTAACACTTTCTTAGCTTGAGTGACAGTCCGGCGGTCTTGATGGCTCAAAGCGCGGCTCGAAAGCTGTGTCGTCCGTTCTCGTCCTCTTGTGTGTTTATTTCGTTTTATGTGAATCGTGTCAGGTGTTCGTCGAATTCCGGTGAAAATACCACGACACAGTCCATGTAGACGAAGCAGCCGTGCTGAGGGTACTAACTTTCAGGGCACTTCTCACCGTCGATCTCGACGCGAGCAGTCCATCTCCCGACTTATGTGATGGGAGTGCCCACCGGCGGTCCGTATCTGACGGCCTTCCCACGGCGTTATCACTTTCCAAGGACGGCGTGAAAGCCTCCCACTCAAGATGGAGTAGTCCGCTCCGGTGTCCACGAGTGTCGACGCATCGCAGCCGTCGTTGGTCACATTGAGCCTCGTTGTGCACCGTTGCAGAAGCGTCGCTCCGATGCAAGTCCTCGGTGGAGTGGGTGCCTCCGGCGATTTTTTAGGCTACTAACTTCGTCGATCTACGACAACTCCACCTCCAGGTGTTACCGCGCTTAGTTTTTTCCGGCGCGACAGGGGCGACAGGCTCTCACGACGGGGTCGGTGCATCGCGAAGCTTCTCGTCGTGGCGACGGCGACCGGGACTCGCGGAGAGGTGCAGGCGGGGAAGACCGAGGTTGTCTTAGGTACTCTTGGCACTCCTCGGTAGCTTACCGGAGCGTGGGCGTGGGTCGACTGGGTGTATGCCACGCAGCCCTATTTGCCAGTGTGTTACGGGTGGATGGGCGCCCGACCTTCCTGGCGTCGCGAGTACTGCGGCGCTGCAGGTTCACGTCTGGGAGGCGCCATGTACGGACGCGTGGGCTGGTGGTGCTCGTTTTATCATTGCGGCGTAACTCATCGTCGGTTCCTCTGGTGTCGCCGTGTTGATGCGAACTCCAGGTTGGACTGAACGTTCTACTTCCTCGCGCACAAGCTCTGTTATGGTGAGTGTCGCTGGACGACTAGAGGCTGGCAACAATCTGCGGAGTTCCTTCCGGATGACCTCCCGGATTATTTGACTGATGTCCAACATACCAGGTGCGTTTTCGCCGCGTGAATACAGCGACGCTTCTTTGTCGTTGGTAGTGGGAAACGCGCGTTTGGAGGGCGCGATCGATATTTGTTGCCTCCATGACGAAGGTTTCTACGGTGACCGGTAAGTTGCGGACGAGGCCTTCATAGATGCCGTCTCTCACTCTGCGCATGAGGACCCGTAGCTTTTTGTTGTCTGTGGCTCGCGGGTTGGTACGAGCGCTCAGACGCAGGACGTCTTCCACTCCACGAAGCCGGTGACGCCGTCGTTAGGGCCCTGGGTTCTGGTTCGAAGAAGGCTCTCAGCTCCCTTTCGGCAGTGTTGGTTGGCAAACGTTCCCTTCAGCTTCTTCTGGAAAACAACCCACGATATCAAAGAAGACTGGTGCTTTTCGTACCAGTACCTGACTGTCCCCTCCGGCGAGAAATGCACTTTCCGCAGACGCTGCTCGTCGGTCCAGCCATTGTGGCGGGCGACGCGTTGATCTGGTCGATTCAATCTGCGCCGTCCTCGTGGGTTTCACCGTAGAACGGAGCACCCATCCCTTGCGCGACGGGCAAGTAAATGGCGGCAGAAGCGGCCAGGGTTAGGGACTGGTTGGCCATCGTCATCCTCTTTGGTTTGGGCTTGTCCAGCAGCAAACCGAATTCAGAAGCTTGTCCCTGGGTACAGCCACAGGCCCCAGTTTCAGGCTCCTCGTAGAGCGGTCTTCTCACCCAACATGGAATCTAACTTGCACTGCGGGCCCTCGGAGGGGTACGCTGCTCGAACATACATTACTCCGAACCTCTACCAAAATGTCGCGAATGACAAATGCTGAGGCGGCGAATAAACTGGAGAAACTTAACGTTTAATGGGGCGAACTTGTGACAAAAACAAACGGAGGAAGGTTAGCGTCGATGACGTCGATGTCAGCTGAGCGGCGAGATCGAGCGCAGGGGTGAGACTGACTCCGGCTCGCCACGCGGAGCCCCGTATGGACACCTTTGGCTTCTGAACAATCGGCGTAGAAGGTTCGGCGCGCAGAACATTCTAACCTCGAATAAGCAACAGGGTTCTCGCATTTACCAGAAGTCGACATTCAAAGAAACCATAAAAAGGTATATACCCGGCCAGGCATGCAAACTCGGCTCTATTCTTGGCTTGCCAAGCATGATAACCGTTCGGCCAGGGGAGTGTCTGTCTACTTGACCAGCTGCGCACGGGGCAATTTATATATATTATGAGATTGATTATGTACACTGCTTCCGGCGGACATTTTCGTCTTCCCTCGCATGTTCGAGACACTATCGGGATCGTCAGCGGACTCTCTCAGGCGCTCTGGCTCTCCTGCTTTTACTTTTAGACTGAGCCGAGGGTCACATCAGAACCGTCTCTTCAGTAAGCTGTCTTTGCCTTGCAACGTGGTGGATGTGTGCCATCCCCGTACCTTATTTTGTCCCCTGATTGCAAATCCGCGTCTAGGTGTTTAAATCCGCTCTCACTTCGTTCCTGCCCTCCAACACTTTGATAAACAACGCTCCCACCGTCCTCCACACACACTCTAGTGGCTATGATCTTCTAAGCAGTTCTTTTACAACCTCACCGGTCTTCTATTGAAAACGTCATCGCTTACCCTATTTGATCTTTGAGCAAGCTCGAGAAAAAATTAAACCATAAAAGAAAAGCAATGTCTTGCCGTAGTTTGTGCGATTAGAATATTTAGTCCATACTTATAGAGTCGCCACGTATCTGTTGTGACTGTTCACCATGCCCTTTGTTGACTAACCACACCCAAACGTCTTTCCGGGCGAATGGCACGGTGGAAGTTGCACCTACAGAAGTACGACTTACACTTACTTATAGATCAGTCCGAAAACAACAAGATGATCATGCTCTCCTCGATATCCGCTGCCCCCAAACAAAAACAACTGCGCCTGTCCCCAGCATTGAGGCGACGCCATATTTTTTTACAGCGCTGGTAGATGTAACAACGATAGCCTCTCAACAACGCCAGGAAACGCAGATCTGCAACATGATTACTCAGCTGCAAGGAACAAGGGCAACTAGATACGTTAGTTTCGAATACGCTCAACTGGGTAGACAGCCGTCGCTGATTTAAGGCCCATGCTAGTTTTGAGGTACGGCAGTGACGTGGCTCGTCACTTCAGCTTGCTAATGTTGGCAGCCTGCCCCTGTAGAGAGGGGTGGTGCCCTAGATATCTTGGAAGATAGGCCCTTCTCTATTGAAAAATCCGGCAAAAACTTACGGAGACATTCGGTGGAAACGGGTTAATTTCCACTCATTTTCACCAGAAACCAGCGTAAGTTTACCAGCTTTTTGGTGGAAATATTACCAGCCGCCACTTTCAGTTACCAGATTCGGGTGTACGTTTTACCGGAGCCACTTTTGGTTAAAATTTGGCAACAAACTCCCCATGACATTCAGTGGAAACGGGTTAATTTCCACTCATTTTCACCAGAAACCAGCGTCGTTTACCAGTCTGTGTGGAAATATTACCGGAAGACACTTTCGCTGAAAGTTTTGCCAGAACCACTTTCGATTACCCTTCGCTGGAATCCTACCGGAAGCCACTCTGTTTTCCGGCCACCGAACTTTACTGGTAGCCAACGAAAATAAAACGGCTAAAGACAAGGAAGATAAGTCGAGCAGGGGGACTGAGTTTGTAATGGTGGCCGCCAATGCAGTGGCATTCCCGTGAGTGCGTGTGTTAGCTCGGAGACGACGTTGCAATCCTGCAAGAAGTGCGTGCAGCGAACTGTTTTGACGATCCAAAAAGGTGAGCAGCGATCACCGGCAACTTGCTATTTGCGACAGGCAAAAGTCGGGGCCACAGCAGGTACGAGACCACTCGGGCCGCATTCTCGTGAGTGCGAGTTTTAGCTCGGTGACGATGTTGCAACCCTCAAGAAGTGCGTGCAGCGAACTGTTTTGACGATCCAAAAAGGTGGGCGCTTTCACCCGTTTTCATCCGAAACCAGTTTACCTGCAGTCTGTGCGAGATTATTTGCGGCAAAACAGATTTCGCTGAAATTTCATCGGCATCGGGTTTCAAGATTTCGCTGAAGCCGTCGGCAGCCACTTCTGTTTCCCAGACGACCCGGTTTTAATCTTACCCGAAACGGGTGACTCGCTTCCCTGTTTATCGAACTTCACTCAAAGCCGACGTGAGGGGAGGGGAAGCCGAGGCGAGCCGGGACTCGGGCGTCCTTGATGCCTCGCACCAAGGACGAGTCCCCACGCATCTCTCTCCTCGCATTGGGTCGTGGGGAAAATGCGAGAAGGTCGTTTTGCTGACTTTTTTTTTTAAGAAAACCGGCTTCTTTGTCCGTCAACGAGCAACGACCGGCCAGGAACGAACGCTCAGTCTCGGATTCTCGTTCCATGTGTGCGACCTGTATCTTCCAGAGCAGTTGCTGGTGTGCAGATGAAAAGAAATGATATCTTTCAGTGACCTGTTTCTTACGCCTCTTTGCACGTCCTAAGAGAACAAAGAGACACAAGCATTTTTTTGTTGCGACGCGTAGTTTTTGCAATATCGAATTTGTCCACCTTTCGTGAAACACCCAGTATATATATATATATATATAGTATGGGGGTGAGGTAAAATTTACAAATGAAGCCGTAGTAATATTGTGAATGAAGAAGGCGAGAGCGAATATTGAATGTATTCATATACATATGCATATATATATATACGTGAATAATTTTTATATTTAGTTTCCAGTTTGAATGAAGTACCACTCAAAATAATATATGGCTTCATATTATGGCATACATTTAAAAGTCCACCATAGTGACATTTACTGCGCTAACACAGCGAGGAGTTGGCATTCATGGAAAGTTTTATGACTTTATCACAGGTGTTCCAGTACCTGACATCAACGCACGTACTACAACTTAGAAGATAAAACCTAAGTTTTAGGTCATAACTAGCATCGGAGAAAACAAAATGCTGCAAACAAAATCAACCAGCTTTGAATGAAAATAAAAACGATGAAATAAGTAACAAAATAGACGAATAGAGAATCAGAGTTCGTTCCAAAAATGTTTCATCCTATATTTTTTAGTAAATTCTTGGAAATTGAAAACCTACTCCTTTATTGAGAGAAAAAAAATGTTGGTAGAAAGCAGGCCTATTTCTTACACTTACAGTATCCCTAGTGCCTGCATCCTCACTAAGAATCGGCCAGATGATGAAACACGTTTTGGTGACCGCTCGCTGGGCCCCTACCCGCGTCTGGGCAATGTGCAATTAAAAAAAAAAGAAACCAAGCCAAAACACACAAAATACTTTCTCTTCTGTTTTAACGAAGAGGTTTAACACCAATTGCTTGAAACGGAAATGGACGAATCCATCTGGATACGAGAAGGTGAAACAATTCAAGCATCATGAGACGAAATCGCCATGAGCGCCCAATATGGCTTAAGATGTGGAAAGTGCTGTATCTATCGAGCATGAGTTATGACCTGGGCATGTATATATGTGAGTTCGGGGGGGGGGGGGGACTGAGATAGCCTTACTAGGTAACCAGACTGGAGACTGAGTGATCCAATGTGAATTGGCCCATCAAGGACTTACAACGAGAAGGCCTGGTGGGTTGCCTCGCTCTCTTCAGAGTCACCGACAGCTTAAGACTCACATAGCGTGTCGACAGTGAAGTATCTTTTTATCAGCCAATGAGATCATGGCACAAGCTGGTAAGGTCCCAAAAGTACAATTCACAAATCCTAGAAAAGTGAACATAATACGGAACACCCAGTGTTGCTTACGCTATCGGTGGCTAGAGCCAAAGTATTTACAAACCACGAGTACACGAAACACTCCCTACTAGGTCCAGGTATTAAACAACATCGAGCTACTGCAGGTGGTCATAAGAACAAACGTTCGTCGAGTGTAACCTCACGCTAAATTTCACGCATATTACTTGATGCGAAAACTTTCCAATTGCAATGTGCTAAGCCCCTAACTTTCTGAAGTGGGGCTCAAAACCGCAATCTACATAGGTAACATAATTAACGTTCCGCTCAAGCAGCATTCTACCCCCCCCCCCCCTAAAACCAAAGAGGAAGACACACTTAAAGGGACACTAAGGTGCGTTTTGAGATCCTCGTTTTACAGCGGAGCTGTTAAGGGCTAGGTTCCCAAGGATCGTGTCCGGTATCAAACGCCTGTCGACACAAACCTACCTGGACAGCTACAGCCATCTATAAGCGACGGCGGCAAGCACACAATCAGTCTGGTTGCCGCCGTCGCTCGTAGATGGCGGCAACCTTTCCAGCTATCATAGAAGCACGGATAGTTAGGCGCGTTGGTGGGAATTCATCGTAGGAAACAGCGCGAAAAACAGACGACGACAAAAAGAAGCACACTAACGAGCGCAGCGCTCGTCACGAGTGTTTCTTCGTCCTCATCTGTTTTGCGCGCTGTTTCCTACGCTCTTATCAGTTTCGGTTTGGACTTAGGATGGGTCGGCCGCGCGCCCTTTCGGGGAAAGAAGACTGGCTGCTGAAGGAGCGGCGACGTACGCAGCAGCGCGAATCGGTCCGCCACCACCGCAAAGCCGCTGTCGCCTCGACTTCCACTGCGTCGAGCGCTTCAGATTCCCTTGCCAAAGAAGAGCACATCGCTCGCCTGGAAAGCCTCCGCCGAGAACAGAACCAGCGATGTAAAGGGCGCCGGCGAGCCAACGCCACGGACGACGATCGTGCCGCGGAGGCCAAGCGCAAGCGCAAGCCCCGGCGACGACTGCACTGCACGCCGGCTGAACAGTTCCCGGGCGCGACGGAGAGGTTCCGGAGGGAGTTCGTGGAGAACCCGTTTGGCGTCACGTGCGCCGTGTCCGACCGACTCTGGTTCGCCGGAGACGTATCCACGATCGGCGGCGTGTCGGTCGAGAAGAAACGGGAAACGGGTGCGTGCGCGTTGCGGCAGTGTATCGAGTACAGCTCCGCTGGTCTTCCTTCTTCACGAGAGTGGAAAGGCTGAACGTTTTTTTTTATTGTAATAATTCAATCTACATATCAGCATGCTAAAAAAGACGAAATTGCATTCATGTAATGCCGATTTGTTTAATTAAAGAGTAATCAAAGATACCAACACTTACTTTTGGCGCAGAACGACAGATGACGTTACCGAACCTTGCTCATTATGGTCGAACGACAGACGTCGCTTGTCAGCCACTCCCGAGTGAAGGGTTCCCGCGCGCGAGTGGCTCACAAGCGACGTCCGTCGTTCGACCATATCGAGCAAGGTTCGGTAGTGTCATCTTTCGTTCTGCGCCAAAGGGAAGTGTCGGGGACTTGATCACTTTTTTAATATGCAACTTGGCCATCGCATGATTATATTTTGGGGTTTCTTGAGATGCTTAGAGCTCGTAGATTTAGATACTACTATAACAAAAGAACCTCAAAGAGTCCTCCAGTGCTACTTTAAGCCTATTTTGCCCAACTTTATGCATGGGTTCAATAACGGTGGGGTAGGGGGCTTTCATATGATGCCCTTTGCAACTTAAGTTATTATAGTTACTTGTTTCAAACTCCTGCCTATTTATTTAAATTCTGGCTATTGTTTTGGAAAAGTAACAGTGTTCCTGAATTATTATTACGAGTATCTCCCAGATATTTCTATTTGTGTGTTTTATTACTTCCACGGTGTCCTTCGAAAGATCACATTCACGTCACCGGCACCACTTGCGGTTATGTTCATTAAATTATGTCAAGAAAAACCTTCCAGGACGAGGGAGCATGGGTTCACTTTCTGGCTCTATAGATACGCTAAGGAGGATGGCAAATTGAATTTCTCCGGGCAGCATATCGCTGAGAAAAAGTGACTGATTGGGTCAGTTCTCTGGTTCGCTTTCAATATGAAAAAAAATCGTTGAAAAGTACAGGCACATTGACAAGCTGTACGGCTCAAGATGAATCCCATATGGTTGAAATGAATCCCGAACCCCTAGCAAGGGCGCGACAGATGCCTTTCCTTTGTCTAAAGCGTAAAACACGCAAACTCTATTTACAACTCAAATTTTCGTTCACAACAGGTGTTCATTAACAAAAACAAAATCACTTATATTGTCACGAATGACGAGATGACGAAACCAAAAATAGCCGTGGAACCTAAAACGTTTAATGGGGTGAACTTGTGCCTAAAGACAAAAAGAAAACAAAAGATAACAACAGAGCGTCGCGGGCGTCAAAGTCGGCATCACAGCAGGATCGAATGCAGGGGCGAGAATTACTCCGGCTTGCCACGCGGAGCCCCTTTTGTACTCGCGTGGGGTTCTGGAACAATCGGTGTAGAAGGTTTGGTGCGTAGAGCATTCTAACCTCAAATCAGCCACACGGTTCTCAATTTTAAAAGAACATCACATTACAGAGTCAGCAAAAATGTGAACCCGCGGCCAGGCATCGAACATTGGCTTTTGCGTGGAAGGGAAGCGCGATAACCGTTACGCCCCAAGCGCGGTGCAGACTTGGTCCGCTGCGCGCGCGGCATCACACCCTATGATGATAAGATCGTTGACACCCGCTTTCGCGCTGCTGTTGACGACGCCCGGGGATGTCGCTGTCACCCCCGTTGCGCCTCTTTTTTGTAGGTGATCCAAGGACGGTGACGCATCGAGTATAACTGGTTTGATATGCGTTGTATTAACACAATATTTACAATATAGACAAAAGCGCAGTTCATTCTTCAAACTCTACGGTTGCTGCTCAGATATCTCTCTCTCTTTCTCAACCTGTCATCGGCTCCCTCGACTTATTCTCAATATCTCAAATCTCTCTCGATGTTTCTCAATCAAACTCCCCCGGTCAACTCTCTCCGAACTCCTGTCTCTGCCCTGTTCGGCCCCTGCCTCTCCTCCTCCCGCATTTCCGTCTTTTCTCCCGGCGCCGGGTAGGCAGCGTCCCTGTCCCTCTTCCCCAATTACAGACGCGCTCCCCCGTTCCCTGGTTGTTCCCCTCTCCGCCCGCTTCCGACAAAACACGGCGTCGACAAAACTCAGTCGCCGGACGGCTTTCCCAGCTCGCGCTTGGCAGCTTTGTTTGGGTCAAGCCGCTCTGTCCACGACTCAAAAGAGCGCCCTCCGACGCCATCCGGTTTCATGACACGACCGAACAATTAAGAACGAAAACAATACCACCAGAGAGGTTGACGGGCCTCTGTCCGTGAAACTCTGATTGTTTTTGTTATACAGTGCGAACTCCTGTTTCAAAGGTTACACAATATGGACTCACAACTCCAGCTTTAAGTCCGACTTCAATTGTTAACAAAACAAACGCAAACGTAAAAATAAAAAAATAAAATCTCACACACTGTAATGCGCGACAAAAACTCTTCTCACATTCAACACCGACAACTCTCCAGGGTAGAACCCGCAACAACGCACGACGTAATAATCAAATGAAGTTCACTTCCATCACACAGAATCATACCAAATGTCAGCATTATACATAACTAGTACAAATGATCCAAATCGAAGACAAATACCACACATAGTTGTGACACTCTAATCGCTGTCACTTCTTTACACATTCGATTTCATAATCACTGCGGCCACAATTAAGATCCCCGAACAAAACCTCTCACTACGTACGCGACCACCTGAACATCTGCCCTATATACGAGAAAGGGCATCCGCATTTGAATGCAAACGACCTTGCTTGTATTCTACCCTAATCTGGTAGGTCTGCAGTAACCGGCTCCACCTTTGCAGGCGGTCGTTGCTCTGGCTGCTGTTGTTAAGCCACCAGAGCGTATTCTGTTCCGATTGGACCATGACAAGTTGTCCCTAAACGTACACATGGAAGTGCTTAAGGGCCAATACAATCGCGAGGCACTCCTTCTCGATGGTCGCATACTTTGTCTCGCGAAGCAAGAATTTCCGACTTGCGTACGCAACTGGGTTTTCGACCCCATCACTTTTCTGAGCTAGAATGGCTTCCTATTGCCCTGTTGCTCGCATCAAGTTCAGTATTGCGTAAAGTACATCTAAAAGGTACTTCAAGTAAAGTACAAAGTAAATGAGACGTGATGTACTTTAAGTAAAGTAGTAAGTACACTGGGTGCAATGTACTTGAAGTAAAGTACTATAAATACAATGTACTTTCAAAGTAAAGTACAAGTATTTTAATACAATCTTTCATGATGTCTTTTAATTCTCCTATGCACGTTTGCAATTCCGGCTTCAGGAAACTGCCATCTTGCTCGCTGCGGTGCGCTTGGATGCGTCCTAATCCGATTACGAAGCCTTGCTAAAGTGTCATAATCGGATTGTGGCCGCTCCCAAGCGCAGCCCACTGGGCAAGATGGCGGCACCCTGAGTCCGGACTTCGAATCGTGTAAACAGTGATTTTTAACTGGTATGCATTGCCCAGGGGTGATGAGGGTGCATGACCTATCTTCAAAAACAGCAGCGAATATTTGATAAAGTCAAGTGGCCACATAATAGTTATTTTCAAGAATTGAGCCAAATTCAGAAGACCGTCTTCTGAATATGGCGCCGCTTGCACTGGATTTTTGCACCCAAGGGTGTTAAATATATAGTAGGAGAGAGCATGACGTCAGTGAGTGCATGCAAGCGAAGCTGGTGATTATTAATCATAATGTGATACCTGAGATTGAGGTGCGAGAAAATCGAGGAACTTTCAAGTCGAAGGAAAAGACAAAAGAGAATGTCTCAAAACATTGTGACGTTCTCCTCTGTTGTCTTTTTCTTCGACTTGAAAGTTTATTTGTTCCGCATCACAGTTTCAGGTGCTAGATTATTATTAATTTTGCCCTCATCATATTTTAAACCTCCTCACTTGCGCTGAACGACCGAGAAGTAGCGCGAGTTCAAAAAGCCACTGGAAAGCCGTCCCCAGAACAAGCGTAGTGATGCGTCGTCTTCTCACGTCTCTGCTGAGAGTAGAATATCCCTTCCAGTACTTCTTCGGAGTTGACAAAGCATCATTTCGTGATAAAAATTTAACAAAACCAAATATGGGGAATGTACTTTAAAGTCAAGAATTGTACCTTCCTCGGGAACTACCAGAAAAAAGTACTTTAACTAAAGTACGAGTACATACTCAGAGAAGGTACTACAAGTAAAGTACAAGTTTCCTAAATCTTACTTGAAGTAGCACTTTAAGTACAATGTACTTAAAGTACTCCCTAACAATGATCAACTTGCAGGATGTACGGTCGACTTGTGTCTGGGCTTCGCAGCACTGGGCTGCTGCATATCCTCTGCTTCAGTTCCTGAACGGCGGCCTCGCATGACGGCGTCCAGATCACCTGTCTGGGTTGAGACTCGCATGTGAGATCTGTGAGTGGCGCCGCCATCTCTGCAAAGTCCTTAATGAAGTTCCTGTAGAAATTGACCAGCCCGAAAAAAGAACGAGACTCTGCTTTCGTGTAAGGACTGTCAAGGGACTGAGTAGTCTCAATCTTTTCGGAATCAGTCTGTGCCTCTCTATTACCAAGCACGTGTCCGAGATAATGAACCTAACGCCTCTCAAACAGACATTTCTTGATTTTTAGTGTCAGCCCCTCTCGACGCACGACCTCCATGACTGTGCGCAAATGCTCCAGGTGTTCCTCCCATGTCTTGCTAAACACAGCAATATCATCCAAGTAGGCTTGAGCGAAGTCTGGGTTTCCCTTAGTACGTCATTTACCTATCTTTGGAACGTTGCCCGTGCCC
>JAZHYW010054313.1:0-28689 GCA_037355805.1 Ixodes ricinus | reverse complement strand
CTCTAAAGCAGGATAGATAAACGGAAAAATGGATGCATAGCGGCAGTTGGTCGTTGACTTGCGCCACCTAACCACGTTTTGTTTTCTTACTTTGGATTATATTGTTTAAGCCTGTTTACTGAGATTTAACATCTATCTGTTAATTATGTGAAATAAAATCCGGGTGCCCTTTTTTTCTCTTAAAATGGAGACCGAATGTCGCAAAATGCCCCTTTTCTGAGATATACAAATATTTAAAAAAAGTTGCGGTGTTCGGTTGTGCTTTTAACGAGAAAAAAGAAAAGAAAAAGGCAGGCGTGGCTGTAACTTTGTTTTTTGTGACGTTTAGGGTGGATAGATTATGTTTGCGCCATAAAATGAGATCTTTAGTGCCCAACGTCCAACAGCAACTGCTTTTTTTTTCTTTTTTTTTCCCCAGGACTTTTTTACATTTGAGCTTTTGTGCAGCACAAGATGCATATTCTGCACCAGGCGCATACTCTGCACATATAATAATCTCATTCGCAGCACAGTTTGAAAAATTCCTACAAATAAAATCACTATTCAATATTCGATTCGATATTCGGCTTTTTTTTCTTGATTCGATTCGGTATTCGATTCGAAAACTACTATTCGGTATTCACACACCCCTAGTTGTGACCCTTTGTGGTGACCAACTGACTGACCTAACCCTAATACTTGACTATACAGTAATACCTCGTTAACTCGAACACGGCTATCTCGAAATAGTGGTTAAGTCGTAAAATTTCCTTGTCACGGAATGAGCTCCCATAGACACAATGCATTTTGTCCTTGCTTATCTCGAAAAGTTTTCATGACGGACTTCGGATATCTCAAATACTCGTCAGCGAAAATCGCAAAAAAAAACAACAACACAATAAACAACAAAAACTGCCGCAAAAAAAAAAAAATGAGCGAGGCGCGCAAAAAGAAAAAAAAAGACAGAAAAACGCGCATGAGAAAAAGAAAAAAAAACGCGAAAGCGCCAGAAAACAATTAAAAAATAACCGTGTACAGAGACGCGAAGAGGAAGAGATGTGCGACTCAAAAACGCTGTTTTCTTTTTTTCTTCAATTTTTGTTGTTTGTTTTGTTTTTACGATTTCCATTTGGACAAGCTAATCGCTCGCAAGCCTGGCGTTCGGTGCCCCCTTTCTCTTGAGCGTTTTGTTCCGTTCTGTCTTTCGTTTTCTCTTTACTCCTGGGTTCTTCCGTTTCCCTTCCCAGTCCGGTCGTCGGTCGTCGTGAGTCTCGTGTTTTTCAGAGGTGTTTCGTTTCCAGTGTTGCTGCTCTTTGTTGCTTGACCGTCATTTTTTTACGGGTGTTTCGATCGTCTTGCAGCGCCACACAAGCAAGGGTGAAGTGTTCAATTCGGTCATCGGTTGTGAATTCTCTGATGTTGTTGGCGCATGACTCGATTGACCGTGAAGATGGCGGAGCCCAAGCAGTGCAAATCACTGACGCTTGAGAGCAAAGTTGCTCTCATCAGAGAAGTTGATGTTGCTGCGATTGTTAGACTTTTTATTTAGAACATCGCGCGATCAGAGGTAAACAAATTCCGGTACTTTGCTTATCTCGAAATTTCGGTTATCTCGAATTTTTTGACAGTTTTTATGACTTCGAGTTAACGAGGTATTCCTGTACTAGGGGAATGAAGGACACCCTCCTTATCTGCACTAGACAGAACGACGGCCGCGCCGTATCATCCCCTGGTTCAGCGGTTTATTTGCCGACGCCTCTCTCCCGACTACCCTCATCTTGCCGCCAGAGCACGTGGCCAGGAGATGCCTCGGAATGTGGTGCGGTTGACGGAATCCCGGATGTAAAGACGGTACCGCTGCTGCCGTCACACTTGTTTTTGCGGCTCTTCGTTGTCGTCTTTTTCTATGTATTCTCTGAATGGAAAGCGCCGAATAAACAAGGACGAAGAAGGGGACAGAGACGAAGCGCTTCGTCTCTGTCCCCTTCTTCGTCCTTGCTTATTCGGCGCTTTCCTTTCAGTGATGTACCAACTAGCCCATTTATCTATTTTATTATGTATTCTCGTGGAGTGTCCAGTATTCCCCTAGTAAAGTATTTGCCCTAACTCTCATGCCACTGTCCTTCGAGGTCAGGACAGGTGCTTGATTTTGGGCAAGATTACACGCCCGACAAAACGTCCAAGGACGGAGGATGGTGACAAAAATAGTCCTTGCTGCAGAAATCTCAGAAACGGGTGTTTGCACTGACTGAGGCCGAGTTGGTGCTTCTAAAGACAACGAGATGTGTCAGCACGTAAACATCCTGATTTTACTGTTTTTAAGATGTGTAGTTTGACAACAAGGAGGTGAAGTGCACATGAGCGATCTGGGGGCGGGATGCTTTTTTTGTGTTCCTTGAGGTTTCAATAAGCATATCAGTTGCGAGTGAGCCCTTGTCCGTCGTACGTGTTTTCTTACTCTGTCCTCGTCTTTTGTGCGTTTTCGAATCAGGATGAACTTCATAAATGCAACTCTGCCTTGCAGTCTCTTCGTATCAAACAAGGCTTAAAAAAATCGGCAATACTAGGAAACATAATAATAGAAATTGAATGCAAGCTCTGCAACTACGAGATTCGTTTAAAAAGATAAAAGTGGAAACCTCCCAGCACAACACGGCTGTCCACGAAACTGAAGTCCCGGGGTCGCGACGAGTGCCGCAACAAAAAAGTCGTTGCAACAAAACGCCACTTTGTAGAAGCCATGATGGAAGCAGCGCCGCACAAAACTACTACGGGTATGCGATAGCTGCAGCCACCGTCCGTCCCTTCATGAGCGGCGGTCGCAACGGCCGCAAGGTATTTTAAGAAAGAGGTTCGCTGGCACATCTGTCGCTGCAGTCACCGACAGGATGAAAGCGGCAAGGCGCCCTTTCCGACGCCCGGCTACCGGCTTGCGCTCTTTGCCTTTTATATTGCTTCGACCGCACCTGCACGGCCGAACCTCACGAGGACGCCAAAGCGTCATCGAAGGGAGGAGCTCGAGCCGGAGGAGGGGTGACCGACGCACCTTTGTGACGTTCCAATCCTGCCCGTGACTTCGCCACAACAATCAACGCACTAACGAGGGCTCCTCTCCAGAACTCAAACAAATATACAAATACATAAGTAAGTTGCCAAGACCGAGACTATACCCTTGCTTGTGCAAGTTGCACTACAAAAAAAAAAAAATTGGTCTTTTTAGATTTGTGTTTGAAGCGGAAAATGGTATTAAACAGTGAAAAGTGTAGGCATGTGCAAATAGTGGATTTTGAGTTCGAAGCGAATACGAATAGTGGATTTTGAGTTCGGAGCGAATACAAATATTGTTTTTGGTCTAAAGTTTTCGCATGGAACGTCGAATAGTTTCTCCAAGTCCTTTACTACCGTGCACCGTGCTTAAATAAAAATTCAGCTGAACTCACGAAGGTTGTTTTCAACCTTCCGCTCGTCCACTTCTAGGCTCGGTTTATTTTAATATAACCATGGGTATTCGTCAACTGTGACACTGTCGAGGCTAGCGTAGCTTCCGCAGAGCTCCAACTTCAACAAAGTGCACGAGCACACGCGAATGAGATGCGACACAGAGCCATGCGCTCGGCAGTGTGGGGCTGGAGCACTGTAGAGGCTGGGCTAGCCTCGATGGTGTAGCACCAAATAGTTGATGCCGAGTGTAGGGTGTGCGAGGTATTTGAGAACACAATGGTGGTTTCAGCAAATAAAAAGATGTTTTGAAGAAGTATTAATATATTTGAGCAGAATTCGGTACAGATAACGTCTTCTATTCATGTTTTCTAACCTCATTGAATAAAACCACCTTCAGCGGCAATGACCGACCTGATGCGGGTTCGAAAACGACGGCATGCCCTGATCAGGTGGTCCTCGTTGCGTCCACAATGGCAGCCTTTAACGACTCCGATGTTGCAGGGCTGCTTATTGGTCTCTCTCTTCTCCCGACGACCCAGACATACAGTCGAACCCGGATATATCGAATTCAAAGGGGATCGTAAAACAGTTCGATATATCAATAATTTGATATACCAAAATATGTTAACTTAAGCTCCAGTTTAAATTTCCGCGCGTCTCTGCTAACACCGAGGGCCGCGAGAAACGGGACCTTACCAAATAGAGCCACTAAGAGCCGCTAAATACAGTAGAGCTTAGTTGGTTAAGATCACAAACACCGCCGCGTTTACGCGACGGTGTTTGCGATCGTTTACGCGCGCGCGACCTCCGAACAGCACCGGCGACAAAACACGAATTAAAAAAAAAATGAAAGAACGGAAAAAGCGAGCCGCATAAAAACGAACAAAAAACGCTCGAACCATAGAATAAAGTTAAGCAAGCAAACGAAAAAGAAACCTCCCTAAAATCAGGCAGAAAAAAAAAAAAGAAAAAAAAACGCGCAATGCAAAAACGGCGAAAGAAAAAGGTAAACAAAGATAAGGTGTTCAAAGTGCGATTGCTCAACTGTTGTTGTCGACACACTCGACTTCACTAAATTTTTTTATTGCTTATTTTATTTTTGGGCTAAGGAGCACTCTTTGCCCTCCCTACGGGCGCGCGTGCCCTTCCCTTTGCCATCCTCCATTTTTTTTTCGCGGATTTTCGTGTTCTTTTTTTTTTTTTTTACAAATGCTTTTTTGTTGGGTATTTTCGTGCGCGTATGCTGGCTTGACGGTCTGCCAGCCCGGTAACGCGAGTTATGTGCTCCGCGGGCGCAATCTGACCGCGGGAGAAGGGAAGAGCCGCCGTGCTTCGTTCGCTATATCGAGTGTCCCCGCCATCGATGTCCATGGGAGTTCGATACAAAAATACAACGCTCCTATACTATTACATGTGATTTTCAAGGGGATGTTTGGACTGTTCGATATAAGCAATAATTCGAAATACCCGGGTGTGATATAACCGGGCTCGACTGTAGTACTCCGGGCGGTTTACATCTGGAGTTGGAAGGCCATGTGTTATGGGCAACGTGGCCATGGAGGTTGTCAGCAGGCCAGTCTTGGGTAGCATGGGCCGTGTACCATGGAGCACTCTTGTTGAAAAATCTATGGCCTCCCCTGGGCCACCCCTTCTACCCAAGGTTTTACTACAGTGCCCAGAGTCTCGATGTAGGCCTTCGAATTGACCCTGAGGCCTTGTTGGAAAAAGTGCGGTGGCATTACGTGGCCCTCGTTACTCACAATGGCTAGGACCATCACAGATGATGAAAACTTTGTCTGATGACCGTAGGGACCTTGTCGGGGCTCGCACAAGGTCACCTGTCATTCCTCCTGTTGACCTTTTGGTCTTAGTCGTAGTTATTCTCGTCGGAAAAAAACAACCAAAGCAAGTCCGGTTCCTCAGGGTGCTTGAGGTCATTCAACAAGCGCTTGGACCAGATGATACGGTTTTCCTAGATATTTTGGGACACAAACTGCCCTCTCCTCATCACTTATGACTGGTATCTAAGGTCCTCATGCACCACAAGCCTGATAGTGGACTCTGCCACCTCGAGCTGCTTGGCAGTGGCCCTCGTTGACTTGCTGAGGTCGTCGTTTACAATGTCCTGAACCGGCTGGTAACTCAGCCATCCTGACAACGTCCGACTGCTGGGATGTTTTTTTCGCTTGGTCACGGATGCAACGTCCCCGTCAGAATCCCAAAGCTGTTTTCTGACCTTGAAAACCAAGGACCTTGACACATTCAAGAAGGTGACCATATCCAAATCGCTGTGGTCGGCGGCCAAGGCAACCAGGACGGCATGCCTTTCAACTTCTTGTATCAGATCGGAAGCTGCCATTTTGAAATTGATACACTAGATCAGGGGTGGCCAGGCTGACCCGGCCTAAGAGCCGCAAACAACACCACGAAACTTCAAAGAGCCGCGGAAAAGGGGGTGGGGGGGGAACTTTTGTTCGGGGCAATAAACGAAACTTGAACTACCTTCAATGTCTCCGAGTCAAAAGCAGCCCAACTCTAGTTAAGGTAGCAGTAGCACAAGACTACCAAACCCCAACCTGTCTTTCGATTTAAAACGCGTTCCGTTTCTCTATTTGGGGAAGTGCTTGTGTGACTGGGAGGGAGGCGTGGAAGTATGTATGTATGTATGTATGTATGTATGATGTATGTGTGTGTGTGTGAAGGGGGGGGGAGCCGCGAGCCGCACTCTGACACGCGAAGAGCCGCAGCTTGGCCACCCCTGCACTAGATAGACAACATAGATACGGTCGAAGACGAAGTCAAGCATCTAGAGAGATGCAGCGAGAGTATGAGAAGTTATGCACCCTGAAGATGTGTTCTCAAATACCTTGCACACCCTGCACTTTTGCACAATTGCGGCGTGTTAGCCCCATTGAGTGTGCATCTTGCCGAGCACCCGTGCATTGTGGAGAAGCAATACCCACAGAGCCTGCAAGCTCTGCAAGTATTGCTTCCCCGCAATGCACAAGTGCTCGGCGAGAATAGCACTCAACGGGGCTAGCGCGCCGCAATCAGCACTTCGAAAACTATGAATATCGCAGTTCAGCTCGAAACGATCATCGAATAGACCATTCTTCGAAACAACTATTAGAAAGTTTGAATATTCACACAACACACACAAAAAAAAAATATGTAAAAATGACCATACTAAATGTGCACTGAATTCAAACACTATCGGTACTTGTCATTAGTATATCCCACGAGCCTGCAGGCAGAAACGAGAAAAGTCATGCAGTGAAGAAAATGGGCAAGCCTTGCCTCCTTGTTTTGGGGCGACAATGGTTCCTTCAGAGGTGGGCTGTGGCTCCTCGGCCTAGGCACGGGAGCAGGGTGGGAAGGAGCCTGATGTCCGCTCGCATCTACCACTGCGCAGGTGGAGACAAGTTGCACGGAGGTCCCATTTTGGTTGCTGCGAGATCTAATTTACTTCTTTAAGACCAGGCTAAGATACTGTTCGCAGACAATTCGTCAGAGAATGCAAGCCAAGAATGGGGTCTGTTCGCTACGAAGCTTCATTTGCGGACAAAAACAAAATTAAAAAACACCGTACATCAAACAACAAACGAAAAAGAAAAAAAAAGGAAGAAGAAAGAAATGGGCTGTTTGTCACGAATCGAGTGGCACGGTGCAGTGAAATCGGACGAAGGCTTGAGATTGTGATTGCCTGCTATTCCATGTTAGAAGCGATTGACAACCTGTGCTTTGCAAATTTGAAGTTGCTTTGCTGCTACACGCGAGTTAATATCGACCAATAGATAGAACATTGCACAAACACACCAAGGCCCCAAGACATCTCTACCATTCATCCGTTAGTGTAAAATTCTCACGAAAAACCCTGCTTGATCATGGACACACGAATGGGAAAAAACTTCCTCTCTGGTTGATAAACAGCGCCCAGCAGAAAGTTGTTTGTGCCACGTCAAACCAACAACTGCAACCAAAATTAAAGCACGTCTCTATTCATATCTGATAAACTCCCGAAGACTATAATGTGCCGTGTTGCCGATGTGAAGTCATGAGGTCACGAGACTGACATTAGCGTAATGTCAAGGTCATAACATTTTGGTCAAGGTCACATAAGGTCATAACATCAAGGCCATATAAGCAATATAGACCTTTTCTGCTTATTCTCGCCCGCGACCGCCATGTAGGCATATCCGGGAAGAGGGCGGCGAAAGAGGGGTAGGTCAACACAAAACGACCACCGGGAACGCTGCAAGCTGGAAAGTAGGAAAAAATAGAAGCGCCGGCAGGCAAACCGGCGAAATGCCCTCCCGATAGCTGAGCCTTACTGGGAGGTGTTGGTCTCCTAACAATTGTGGCATCTTGACAAGGACACGCACGGCGCTCCATCCGTCCACTGTGACGGGTGGCGTATGCGCTTGTCCACTGTGAGAGTGGCGTACACCCATTCCCCAAGCTTTCCCGGTCGACTGCACATTGTGTAATAATGTCTGTTGTGACTCCAGCAATCCTGATCGTTACACCTCCCGCGTTGTTCTCCATTTAACTGTTTAACTGGCCGAGACCAGAGTCCTGCTCGACGATGTCTAGGAAGGCTGAGCGTCTCTTCGGAGCTTCCGTGTTTGCACGTTGTCCGTGGACTGCGCGACAGAACAGTTCTACTCGGTCTCTGTGTCGTAACCGTGTCATCGCCTCGTGACCCAGGTTGCTCTCCACGCGACCTATAGAACCTCGTCGACCTGACATTCCTGCGTTCCTCACCGTCCATCAGCACAGTGGAAGGACAGGGGCGTCTTCCTCGTTTCCTCGAAGAAAGTCAAGCCTCTGGAAGCTACGCTACCCCAACACATCGCCGGAGGTTTGAAACGTGGAGAATAACAGCAAGGTGCCGTGTTGAGCCAGATTCAAGTCACTGATGTCCCCAGCGTTGTGCATTGACACAGTGTCACGGTCATGACATGGTTCGGCCGCCTATTCACCGATAATGGTCGTAACTATCAAGGCCATATAAGCGAATATAGGCCCTATAGAACTGCGTTGCGTATGTGACCTTGACCCGCGTGTCAGTTAAGTGTAATGGTCAAGCATAACGTGTCGCTTTCCTCACGAAAACCGGCTCTGTAATGCATTTTGAGTTAAAATCGGACCCTGAGGCTCACACGAGGGGGGCCAAACCAGACCTACCGTCCGTGGGTTTCTGGGGCAGCTTGGGTACGAGGGACGGGGGCAGCACTTCAGGGAGCTCGATGCTGTTCCTCCTCAGGACCACAAGGTGCATGGCCGTGCGGAATTCCTCGATGCTCAGGGCACCATCCTTGTCAATGTCCGACAGTTGCCTGCAGCAGAGGAGGACACGATGGGCATTCTTACGCCTTCCTCAATGTTGCGCGATATCGCCGGGGGCCCCAAGAACGATATGGCAGATTGTTGCCGACGGTTGAAACCAGAAATGGAGGACCGGACTTTACAGAGTAGATTTAACAGGTAGACGGTTGGAGAAAAAGACTCGTTACATCGTCAGATCCAAACCACAGGAGCCCCCTCCCCTTCCTCGCGTTCCTCCGCAGTTCGTGCCATGTTCTAGTTTCGAACAACTGCTTATACTATCGTCTATGTCAGACACACACGTACGATGCGAATGGGAAAACAAAGAAATAAAAAGAAATAAAAGCGATATGGCCAGGTCACGCGAGGTACACTGATTGAAGATCCTCACTGATACACGACGCCAGTTTCAACGAAAATATTTTCTGTTTGCTTAAAGAAGCGAAGCAATTTGTTTCAGAATGAGCAAATAGTGAACAGTCCCGACAAGCACACATTAAGTTTTGAATGAGCACCTAGAAAGTCGGCATGTAAAACAATGAATGCGGTGAAATGAATCCCATTGCAAAACATAAAAAAGCTTGAAGGGATTGTCTGGTCAAATTTTGCATTCGAGAGAGCAATTGAATATCATTGTTATTGCCTCGAGAGGCATCATACGTGCAATATCTGAAATTTATATTCCCCTCTGCATGAGTAATTTAATTTATACTGCTCCGATTGCATCCTAGTGTAAACGCTGCTTTCGTTGGCAACATTGAAGCTCTGACGTCACACAACACAAGGCGAGCATTTCCGTCTCGTCATTTGCCTGCAAGTGAACGCCACAGCGTGCTTCGTTTTTGTTGTTGCACTCGACTTGTTTCGTGGATGGGTGCAATTTTTGTAGCGCGGTTGGGTGCCATAATTACCGGGCAGCACATGCGAGCCAAAATGTGACATTTCACGCTTTTTCGCGAAACGTGCGGTGACGAGCAAAATGGATCATCGCCGTGCGTAGGGACTGGGTTCCCGTCAAGATAGAGATACCGCTTATGCAGCAATCATCTCACAGAAGAGAGCTACGAGCTGAGCTCTAAGCGGACAGAAGCCTCGTAAGCTGAGGTGTGATGCAGTGCCAACGATATTCAACAACGTCCACCCACTCCTCGCCTGAATCGGATCAATTGGTTTGATCATGCAGCGAAACCGAAACCAACAGCTAGGCCATCTGGAAACGATGCCAAAAGTTGTATTTAGCTCACGTGCAGCCAGATTCTGTTTGACCCGCGTGTGAAAATGGAGCGTGGCTATGATTCACCAAGCTCATCCAAGTGACGACATGCATTTGAACGATTCGCTGTTTGCCTTTGACGCGTGTAAAAATGGAGCGTGGCTACGATTCACCAAGCTCATCCAAGTGACGACATGCATTTGAATGATTCCCTGTTTGCCTTCGACCTGCAGACATCGCCTCCGAGGAAACGACCCGCAGCCTCATCACCGATCCAGTGGATCCGCCGACATCTGCACTTTGATGCCGCTTCATGTACCTAGGCATGCCGCTTCAGAGGCAAAATCTGGATTCCTTTGCTTTGCAAGCGCTCCTAGTTCGATCGGTGGCCGTCGCAGTTGTGTTCGCGCGGAAACGGCACACGTTTGCTCAAAGCTTATGGCTGTTTTCGAGTAATATCCTGCTAAAAGGGGTGACTTCTTTTGCACACGCTTGGAAACTGCATTAAAAGAACCGTATTTCAGTAGGGTACAGCCTAGGAGACTATAATTCGAAACAACCGACCACCGCTTGTTACCCCGACCATCCGACAAACCTCTGGGTTTTGTGGTGTCACACAGCAGCTTACGGATGTCAGCCATTGACACGGCGAAATTCGGGTGCAGTTTCGTACATACACTCATGAAAGGTTTCATTAATAAGGGGAGATCATATATCAAAATAAAAAAGACCTTTGTCTAGATGAAGGCTCCCTCGACGTAATGAGCGCAAAAACTTAATCCGGTTACGACTGGACAATCCCTTAGAAGGGCACTGACACATCAAAATCATATTTTTTTTTATCCGAAACGACTGAAAACAATGCCAGTACATTACCCTCAAAATTCGAAACTTGGGAATTCAGTACTTGTGAAGTAAAAAAACAATTTCCAAATGCCGAATTCTAAGTTCCCGCGCGATCCGCGCCAGTGCCTTGACGTCAAATATTGCGGAGTCCTGAGAGTCGACTTTCTTTCACGACTCCGGGCTGTTGCCACCGCGACCCAAAGCGAGGAGGAAAGGAGCGGGAGATAAATAAGGGCGCCAGCGGACCGCGATAAACCGGTTTTATTCCATGCGAGCGGTGCTGCCTGCCCAGGCGGCATGTTTTCCGGGGACGATGCAATCCCACAAGGCGACATCACACCGGACTCTGATTTTTTGTAAACAGAAGGGCCATAGTGCATTCGCAATTGCGTTAGAAAACATGCTTTACGATTGCTGTTATTAAATGTTATAGAAATGTCACCTACAAAGCTTCTAAATTTCATGATTTTTGACGTCACGAATCAAAAGAAGCGAGAAGGTGAAAAGCGGCAGAGAAAAACGCAAAAAATAAAAACGCGCGCACGCGCGTAAAAACTTTTTTTTTTTTGCATGTTTATGACTACAACTTGCATCGCTTTAGACCATAAAAAAAAAATATATGATTCTTGGGGTGTCAGTGCCCCTTCAAGACTCAAATTAGGAAAATAACCTTTTAGTCACAATATTTTTGCTTTGCAGCAAAACGGAAGGTGCCTTGAAACAGCAATGAAAAACAAAAGATCGAGTTAGAGATTGCATTCTAGGATGAATATTTCTAGCATGTTTAAATGTCAGGACAGCACACAAATTATTATGAAAATAGAGACTCACCAGATCTTAGACAATTCGTGCACTGGTAACTTGGACTTCTCGAAGAACTCCTTGGCTATTGCACCTGAAAATATTTAACAAATTGTTACTTTATACTTTTTCATAAAGCACAAACGACTGTATCCAACGGTACTATTTCTAACCAAAACAAACTTCGAGACTATTTTTATGCTGCACTTCATGCATTCTCATAATGCTACGACATTGACAAAACTTTTAGATTCAATTTCTCATTTATTGCAAATTAAACTAAAGTTTGCAGGCAACCTGGTCCAACGCTTTAGTTCCCCAGGTTTCCCAGATAGCACCGAGGGAGATCCTACAAGTTCTACTAATATATGTCTATGAAATTTCTGAAGCTAACCTTTACAGATTTTACAGCTTGCTCTACTATATGAGCGAGCGATCGAACTCAGGCACACCAAACCGTTACACTTTTATAGATTGACAGTCGGCAGATACACCCATCAAAAAGATTGTTGCAATGGCTACAAGCTCTATTTGGGAAAGTTAAACTCACAAATCAACCAAAAGAAACAGAACAAATCAATCAGATTGTGCCTGGGCATTGTCGCCTTCATGAGAGACTCGTTACATATGGTCTGCTGCCACGTTTATTGCACACTCATTTTCGTTTTACCCCTACAATAGCTTTGAACAGAGCTAGCAGTATCCCAAAATAAATAGTGACAACGTAATGGTAAGCTCACCACTGATCTTTCCACGGAGGTCGGGCTGCATGGCTTGAAACTGGTTAGTGTAGTAGTCCCTCTGGTCATCAGCAATGCTCCAAATGTCATGTTCCTCATCACTAGAGTGACGGTCACTGCTGTCTTCTTCGTTGCCCAGTAGCTGCCGATGCTCTTCGAAGTGACTCCAGTTAAGCTGCCTCTCCCCTGCAAGCACAAACAACGATGGCCCTTTCACACTGTCGCCTCTGAAGCCTCCATTGCCAGATCATCCTTGCTCAGCCCCCGAAATCAAGGGTCAGCCACCCAAAGAGCTCTCCGGAGACGCATATGGTAGGACTCAGATTCTTCAGCTGGTATCCAAGTGATATGAAGGACTATGGCAACCTAAATCATGTATTACGGGCAACAAGTCACCGATTCAGAGGTCAATCAATGACAACAATCCAGAAGTGGCAAATAAAGTCTACAGGTTGTCCCAAATAATTTGCACAAAACGTAAAAAAAAAAAAACCCGGAGGACTTTGTGGGATTGAAAGCAACTGTATGTTGTTAGCAAGCGTCTTACGAAAGTGCCCTAACCTTTTTAGTGTGCCTAGCTATTTATTAAATTAAGACTAATTAGCTAACACCTTAATTATTCGTTTAAGGGCTGGGGTACAAATTGGAAAATTGCAGAGCGCATTGAGAAACATGCAATGAAGGTGTTTGCTACACGATACGTTTTGCATGCTTCTTTTAATTAGCCTAAAAAGAAAGCCCGCAAAATAAACAATAAAAGATGTGACAAAGCGCCCGCACGTGGCGCTTGCAGCGCTCTCAGACATGCTTTGAAGGAACGAAGTCCCCATTATCACTGGCACACTGTCCGAGGCAGGGCTTCGTGCTGGTGTAAGTCCCAAAGGTAGGCGTGAGCACCTGTTGCCACAAAGCCCTGGCTCAGACAGCGCGCCAGTGATTAGGTAAAGTTCGTTCCTTCAGAGCACATCTAAGAGCACTGCAAGTGCGACGCATTGTCATGTGACCTTCTTATATTTTAGTGGGCTTTCTTTGTAGCTTAATTAAAGGGTAACTGCAAAGAAAAAAAAAGTGTTTTTTTTTTAAACAGCTTAATTGGGAGAAGCATGTCACTAAACAAATCTTCCCCGAATTTTTTTTTTTTTTGGCAATATTTACGTTACAGGACGTAATTTAGATGGAATCGCCTCTCCACATTTGAAACTCCCGCTCTTTCAAAGCGCGCAGAGGAGAAGGACGCCCCGCCCCTTGCTCTTGGATTGGCTTGGCTGCGGAGAACGACGTACGCAGCGTCTCGACTCCCGGTGTGTTTTGTGTGCGTGCATCAGCCTTTTGTAGCTTCGGTGTCCTGTGCGAACTGCGCGCAAAATGGACACTGAATTGAAGCATCAGCTTCTTGGCCGCTGCAAGCAACTGGGTCTTTGGCCAAACGAAGATACGCCGCAGAGGACGGCTGCCAGCAACGAAGACGGCGCACCTCCGAGCCTTCGGCGCGCTCGGTAGGAAAAGTGTCGGGACTGCCCAGTGTCTAAGTCGCAAACGTTCGGTGCACCCGATGCGAATCTCAAAAGCCTCCGGAGCGAAAGGACAAGAACATACCTGTACATGCTTGTCACTACGCGAATGCCCAATTGCCTCCAACCAAATAGCAGTCAGCTTGTCATTTTTCGGGGCGACATGGCTGCTGTAAGACTCGCTATCGCAATCACTAATCTGACAGCACTTTAGTGAGCAATGGCGCCGCTTTACAGAAGCTGACATAAAAATAAATAAATAAATAAACATCTGCACGTGCAAAAAAGAAGAAAAAAAAAGCCTTTTGAGAAAGCAAAGAAAATGCGCTACGAAATCAAAGAAAACGAAAGCAACAAACTGTGCTATGAAAGCCAAAACCCACGTCGCTTCCAATAACTAACACTTGCAAACTTGCAACAGCTGCTAAAAACACACTACCTGACTTCAGGAAGTCTCACTCAAGCATCTGGGTCAACAGGAAACACTGACCACTTAGGCGAAACGACTAGTTGAGACAGGCGGGACAGAGACAGCAGTAGCCATGCTTTTGTTTGTTATGGTATGAATCCAAACGGAAGTGCCCATCTTGTAAACTTTTTGTAAAGAATAATAACTCTCATTACACGGGTTATCCTTTAAACATAAAAATATGCCGCTCAAAAGGAAATTACAACACATCACAACGGTTTAACCAAGATCTAAACTGTCAATCAGTCTCTTAGCCAATGAGAAGAGTTGCTATCGCACATCACTCCGTGACATATAACAGCCACTCCGTGGCATATAATACCAACTTTGTGGAGCACGATTTAAAACGGACGAAATGGCCGCAAACTAAAATCACTCTCAAACAATAAATATTGCTGTAAAAACTTTTTTTTTCTTTCTTTGCAGAAAAATTGTTTTGTGACATGCTTGTCCCAACTAGGCTGTTTAAAAAATCACTTTTCCTTTCGGTTACCCTTTAAAGGAAGGTGCAACACATACAAACACAGAGATAGAAGCGGCACTTAACCTTTTGTAGCAGTTTTGTAGCAGGCAAAAATTGGTTTGGAGCACCCACTGACACTTTTGGAGCAAATGACATCTGTTAGCACATCACTTGAAAATGAAAAATTATTGCATACATTGCAAAATGAGTTCGTCTTTGATAATGACTGAAGCTTCCTTTTAATACTAAAGCATACATTACTGATTAACTTTTTTGTAATATGAATAGATAGGACACATAAGGAACACACACTTTCTTTTTAAAAGAAATAATGCTTAGGTCAGAGTAGGTTCCATCTACAATGGGTATTTAAAAAAATGTTAAAAGAATAAAGCACATATCAACACTTCAGTTGAGACAAAGCCTCTCTCCTCTTCCTCCTCCCCCTTTTTACACTTTGTAATTTATTAAACCTGCACATAAATCCTGTAAAATGGCAACAAAAACCCAGCACATCTACTAAAGCATGTCTATCAATAAAAATCTGTCGCCCCAAGTTTTATGAGCCTACCAAACTTACAATTCTAGTAATATACACTGCAAAATCAACCACCCCCAAATATTATGGAAACCTACAGCAGTGGTTTAAAAGTGACACTGAACTATAACAACATTAGAACCAGAGTTGTGTCAAAGTTTGCTGCCCATGACTGCTGCATGAGAACTACCATATTTATCCATGTATAGACCTGCCCTTCTTTGCCCCTTTCTGGGCACAGCTTTCTAAATTTAGAAGCCAACCTACAATCAAGCCCAAAGAGGGTTGACCTGTAATAGTACTGAGCACAATTTCCGGGTCGATGGCGCTAACCCAGGCATTCCCCCTCGTCAAGTGCTTCTGCTAGCTCTCCGATGCAAAGCAGTGAAGCTTGACGCATAAGCGCTGGTGTGAGCCGGTGAAGGTTTACGCAAGCGGCAAAGTGTCACAGGACACCGTGACTGTAGCCACGGCACGGAGGCATGTGGCAGACACGATAATCAAGTGATCTCGTCGGGAGTAGAAGACCCCGATTCTGTTTTATCACGGTAGGTACCCTCCCACTATCTTGCAAAATGTTCTTGCGGTCTTTAGCAACTGTCACTGCTGACATTGTTTTTAAATTCGGACGATGTCAAGGCCAGCGCAGTTGACAAGCAATCTATATAGTTTGTTTCGTTAAAAGTCTATGCGCAGCCAACGCTACGAGCCAACGGATCGCAAAGAGCGTCAAAAGCGCGACATTGTGGCATTTGTCGTCTTTCCGAACGTGTTCTTTCATTGGCTAAATCAATTAAGCGCAGCGAAAGCTCCGTGATTTGCACTTTTAATATGCAGGTTTGTGGTTGTCCATGTTCTAACATTCGACTATGCTTTGAACCAAAGTGAAACAAAATATTTCATTAGTAGAGACACTGTCAAATACATATTTGTACCCTTTTCCTTTCCTTCTACTTCTTTAAATATTAGGATTAACCAATAATTAAATTATTATTATTTTTTAAATTAAAATGAAATTTTGGCACAAGATGCAGCGGGCTTTCAATCATGTCACAATTTGGTACAGATGGCACAAAACTTCCATCACTGCAAACACCTCAATGCACTTTACAACTTACCAGTTCACACCTCGGGCCTTAAACAAACAATTACTCTTGCAATGTTTCGGGGAGGGTGCCCTTACAGGATTTTATGGGAAGATATAGCAATTCCAAATAGATATTGGCACTCTACATATCTTCAAGATAATACATAAATAATTTCATTATGATTGGAAGATTCTAAGTACCAAAAATTGAGTGCATAAACTATGAACACAACCCAAAGCTGCAAAACGAGAAAAATGTGTTCAAAGGTACAAAAGATGTATAAACCAACTCATGTTTACAGACAAACCATTGTGCCCCTAACAACACGTCATTGTTGCCGCGCATGGATGACTGGGCGTGGGCAAGAAGCGCAGCGTCCCGCATCAACAAACCATTCAAATGTGATGTCGGCGGCAATGTGGGTCCCCATGCTCTTTTTCGCGTTGGAATTGTTGATTCTATGTCTTCCTAGCAATGACTGACTACTTTAGCGGCCTGAGCGAAATTAACAAGGCTTGTTACACTGCAAAACTTTGTGTAAATAATATGGTGCGAGGCAATTCATTCCACGTGAGCACCGCGAAATGGACGCTAAAGCCTCCTTCCCATGATGAGATTCTGCTCGCTATTTTCAGTTGCGACGTCGCTTGGGCTGCAAAAGCATGGACAGTAGCTGCGATACTCGACGTCGATACTCAAAATGACGAGCAGAATCGGACGTTGATAATTCGGACTTGCTCTATATTTCGGACCTAAAGGAGAAACCGTGACCTACCCAATATAAATAGTACATATTCACGACCGATGTTTCGGACAACTTGAAGTTAGAAAGTTAAATTTTTCGGACAAAAACGTCACGGGCGATCAGCGGGAAACACCATAGAGAAGCGGCCATCTTAGATTCTTTGTTTGCTGCACATGGATTGGCTTGATTTGGCAGCGCTACTTGAGAAGTAGTACTGCTAAGTTCTACCGCTAGGTGATGGTGTACAAATTTTTTTTTTCTCTAGTTGCATGTCATTATTATCATCACTGTTGCTACCATTTTGCTTTGCTCATTCGCCATTGCAGTCATGGACTTGCGCCTCTCATCTCGATCTCGTCTCTGTGAATCATGTTTTTGGACTATGCTGGTTTGGACGTCATTGTCCCATCTGTTCTTCTGCCGCCGCGACGTGTCGCCAAGAAGAGCAGAAAGTTCAGAAAGTACTCGACCATACCGCTAGAAAAGGCAGCGATTCTCAAGCTAATAGAAAGTTGACGAATGAAAACGGAGGCGTAACGGCCTAACCTGAAACAAGGCACACAGGCGTAACCTGAAACAAGGCACTATCTACGGCTTTTTTAAGCCCGCTTGGATGTAATAAAGGCGAGTTTTTTTATTTGCCGATTTTTAGGACTGCTCTATTATTTGGACGTCTGCATATCACTTTTTTAACAAACTCTTACTAACATCACTCTTAGTTGATTTAATTGCCATATTATTGTTTCAATTGTTCACTCCCCTATATAATGGACCTTGTACCTTGAGGGTAAATAAATAAAATAAATAAATAGGGAACTCAGCATGGCCGAAGGCGGAGCAGCTCACGATCCTCCACGCATGCTCGCGACCCGAGGGTACGGGTTGATTTGCCGATCGCGAAGGGACCAATGATAAAGGTACCTTTATGCTGGTCGTGTCAATGGGGTATAAGCATACTTGATTCCCTTTTGGAATCTACACAGGAAGTCAACTGCTGACCTCCGAATAAAAGTCACTGCCAAATACGAAATAAAATAGCTTACCGTATTTGTTCGAGTAATAGCCGCGCTGTTTACGAAACAAGTCTGTGGGTCCGCTTTCCCACGGAGCACGGGGATAGTGAATCACCGCGATCGGCAGAAAAATGGCAGCGATTTAAAGGAGAGAGATTAACGTCTTCACGAGAAAATGCTATCTGCTTAGATCGCAATCTTACGAAGAACCGTGTTCTCAAACTCATTATTCGCCGAATCTTTTATACAGAATGCGATGATTGGCCGTACATGTGCTCTGCGAGAAAGTAGGTGCGAGGGCCTTGTTCATATGAAGGGCGGCCATTACTCAAGCAAATACGGTACTTCCCTTGCCCAGAGCTACAATTAGATGTTCATTTCTGAAGGCCAATAACAGCTACTGTCATACCTAGCTTGCACAAAACAGCAGAGCGAAGACCTATAGCCATTTGGAATACAGAAACTGCAGCCGCCAAATACTTGGAGAGGAATGGTTTCACTATGCCACTAGGCACGAACGCACCATTTTTCTTACATTAGGGAGAGAGAGGAGCACATGTCAGCACTCTTTTACATCAACAGCTGTTATGGGCTTTTACCTCGCTTGAAGTGATGTACAGTGCAATCAACTTGTAACGATAATGAGAAAACCGAAAAATTCTATCGTTATACAGTAGAACCTCATTAATTCAACGCCTGCTAATTCAGAAATTCTGATAATTTTAACTGCCGATCCGGTCCCGTCAGACATGTGTATTAGTCAATGGCAGCAAACACTCATTAATACGAAGGTATTTGGGCGCGCTATGGTTAATTCGGATGAATTCGGCAGGTGGCGCAAGCTACCGCCCGTTCCAAAGGGTATGACCGCTATCCATCCGAAGTGCACATGTGGTTCTTTGGGTTTTTCCCATCTCTTCCAGTGCCCTGTGGTTTGTCTTTCGTGCTAATTTTGCGTTTTGCTCTGGAACACGACGCGTTCGGCACACTGGCTCGCACGCCCCTGGCATGTTGTCGATGTTATCCCGTGCAGCAACTGCAGCAACCTCCACGGCGGCGCCACCAGCAAAGCGGCAGAAGGACCAGGTTAAGGATTTAGCGACGAAAGTGGAAATATTGAGGGCCTTGAAAGATGGCGTCTCTCAACAACAAATGATGGAAAGGTACGACGTCGAGAGAAGCACTTCGGCCACCTACGTGAAAAATGAGGCCGAGATCCTACGGGCTTTTGAGAGCAAGACGTTCAAAGCAAAAAGAAACCGGCTGCGGAAGGCAGCGCATCCTAAACTAGGAAAGGCCTTGTTGCGGTGGATCGTCGAGGCTGCAAACGAATACGAAGTTTCGCCAATTTCGCTCCTTAGCGCGATCCACATTTTGCCCTACGTGTGAAACAACACACCCGCTGAGATTATTGCGAATTGTTTTAAGCACAGCGGCTTTGTCCGGTCTGAAGCTTGCCACCCGGCAGGGGTCCCAAATGTTGCTGAAGAGGACGATGGCCATTTCAAGTTTCCTTCCTGTCCAAGTGCAACTTGCTGACTGCGTTGCAGTTGATGACGGTGCTATTGTGGCCAGTCAGCCGAGTGATGATCAGGTCATCAGAGATGCCCTATGTGACGACGGACGTGCTTCGGACGAAGAAGACTGTCCGTGTGAGGAGCCGCCACCCCGTGGCACTGTACAGAAGCTCTCGTGCTCAAAGAATTTTGCTACAACGCCTCAGACGGTGCGAGTGCGGTGGAGCACTTGACTGTGCTAAGAAAAGTTGTCGTCTCCGCCCAAATGTCGTTCAGAAAGCAGGCGAAAAACACAAATTTCTTCTCAAAATAAAGGTATGTCAGAGGGAAACCTTTACGCAAAGTTTTCTTCGTTCATTCAATATTTCGACCTTTGGGTAATTCAGACGTTTTTGCCTGTCCCACGAGATCCGAATTAACGAAGTTTTACTGTAACCGATTATCATTGTACCTTGACTAGAAAACGATTGTTTCTACTCTAGAAACTGATCGTTAAAAGCAGTACATCGTTATATGTGGTATTGTAATACTAAGTGAATTGCACTGTAGTTGTTGTAGTTGTAGGGCGACCTTCACCGATACTGCCGAAATTCCCAAAACCTGCGGTGATTTTCTTAGGAAATGATCCCAGGTCCGCTGACTGTGAAGCGAGCGCATTACAGTAAACTTTCGTTAATTCGACCTCGACGGGACCTTGAAATTTGGTCGAATTATCCAAATGATCGAATTAAAAAAAGGACAGAAAAACGGTTAAAATTAAACTTCCTTTTATTGTCCAAAGTACTCACAAATGGTCTGCTGCCGTCTGCGCTTAAAACGCGCGTCCAAAAGCATGATCTGGAAAGCAGCGTAACTAAACGTCGCATCCTCAAAAAAAACAAAGAAAAAAACAGACTTGTGCCTATCTCAAATACTCTACTCAAGATACTGTATCTCAAATACTTTTTGGAGTATCTTGGTATCGTGCAATTACGTTTGATCGAGAGTATTTAATACTCTATTTTAATTACAATTCCGAGTATCTTGTACTCATTCTCTTAAATACATTTTTGACATTTCGCCATTTTCCGAGTTTTTCGGTATGAAGTGGCATGGGCGTGGCACGAGCAAACGTGAACATTCTTTCGAGCAACTGAATCCTGTTGCTAGCTCCGATTAGCTACGGTGACTTTAACTGAGCTCGTGAAAATATCGCTTTTTTGCCGACTGTGACTCATATTTCAGCCCAACGTTCGTACAATGAAAGTTCTCCCTCGCTTTCCCAAAGGCGCCTTTTGTTTCTATAGAGTTTCCCCCAGAAAATCCTCAAACAAAAGGTGTGGTTTTACGGAAGTAAAGATGCCACCCTGAGGCGCAAGCAGACCGGGAAACGACCTACGAAAACAATGCAGACTTGAGTGTCAAGAAAATAACAAATAGAAAAAAATGAGAAGTGGACAAACACAAAAAAGTTGACATTTTTGTTTGGCTTTTTGTATATTTTGCCCCGCTAAAACAAAACGTCGAAGTTTTTTTTTTTTTTTTTTGTTCGGCATTTATTGTTTTTGCGAACACTGTCTGTAAGCGAATATTGATAAGCAGGAGAACAGGACAGGAAACGAACTAGGAGCTGGATGATCTCTCAAAATGCCAACAAAGTGTTCCCCAACGTGGAGTGCTTTTCTGAACGCAACCTACTTGAAGAAGGTGCGACCACTGCCGTGGCTATTATGTGGGTTCTCTTTGTTATCCACTCACTCATATCCGTGTCCCAAGTTCGTTTATAGTGAACTCCCCGTATAGGAGATATGGATTGTAGTTAAACGATGCGTCTAAAGTGCGCCGCAGGATGTGATATTCAGCGATGTCACTATTGGCAAAGCGCTCTGACCCGTTTGTCACCCCCACACCTTGGTGTTTACCCAACACAAGGCCTGTGCATGCTGCATTGTTCATGCAGGCCGCAGCGGTAACAAAAGAGCCTCTCCTCCCCCTCACCGGAGAACACGAACTCCAGCCGAACGCTGACGCCGCGTTCGGTTAAGTCAGCCGAGCGCTGAGCCATTGTATTGGTTGTCCTTATCCATCTAGTTCTAAAGTTAACCGCTTGGGGCGCCACGGTCTGATCTCCTCTAAGGCCCCTTAATCTCCTCCCCAATGGCTAAAGCGACCTCTTTCTTGTTGTCCCAGAAATGTTTTGTAACATCTATCAGTGATATGGCCATGCACGTTGCCCAGCGAGCGCGTGGCCGAATGGTTACCGCGCTTGGCTCTCGCGCGGAGGCTCCGGGTTCGATACCAGAAAGCGGACTTCTCTTTCATTTATTCCTTCGACTTGACATTCTGGTAAGTTCGAGAATTTTGTCGTCTGATCGAGTTACGAATGTTCTGCGCGCCGAACTTTCTACGCTGAATGTTCCAGAAACCCACGGGGGCACAAAAGGTGCTCTGAGTGGCGGTCCGGAGTCAGTCGCGCCCCAGCGCTCAATCCTGCTGTTTCGCCGACATCAACGCCTGCGACGCTAGCCTTTCTCTATTTTGTTTTGGGAACAAGTTCGCCCCAATTAATGTTTAGTTTCTTCAGGTATTCGCCGCCTCATCATTTATCATTCGTGGCAACATTTTGCTCTTTATAGTCGGGCTGCATAAAATAGCCCTACGATACTTTTTTTTTTTTCGTTTTGTGTTGTTGCGGGCTAATAAACCATTCTGGTAACCCAGATTTGCGTAGCTGCATAATTGTCATTGTCAATAACGTCGATACAAATTAAGCAATGCGGAAGTATCTTCAAAAGTAACTGAAATACATTTATTAGTATTTGTACTCTACTCAAAATACTTTACAGTGAAAGTAACTTGAGTAGTATTTTAAATACTTTATGAAGCAGGTATTTAATAACTTAACTTAAATACTTTTATCGAGTATTTTGTCCAACACTGGAAAAAAAAAAAAGTAAGTTTTACCAGCCGACTTTGGCGCCCAGCAGCCAGACCATCGGCGACAAAAAAAAAAAAAAAAAAAAAGAGAATTTACACTTTCCGACGCACAAGATGGACCGCACACGATGCTACAGAAAAGGAAAAGCGCCCTGAGCGCGCGCTGAGAAAGCGACTTTGGCGCCGAACAACCAAACCGTCAACAACTAAAAGAAAAAAAAAAAAAAAAAGGAAAAGAGAATTTGCACTTTTTGGTGCGCAAGATGGATTGCACACGATGCTAAAAAGCGCGCGCACTGTCTTTGCGCCCGATTACGTGCTATGTTCTCCGCGCTACTCCACGCCAGATTGGTTGCGCTGGCTCGTGTCATTCCCTACGGTCCATCTCAACGGCGTAGAGGAGCAGGCGCATATTTGCGCACGTTCGGCTTTGCAGCAAAGGGCCCGTGTTTCGCCGTACGTTGGTGGTTTTTCTGCCGTGGTGCCGTGCAACGTGAGCCCGCACGCATTCGCTCAGGACGAACTATCCGATGCGGAGTCGTCCCGAGTTCGAACTATGGAACTTTTCCGCCCATAGAAATCTATAGGCGCTCGCCGGGACTTTTGAACAGGATCGAAATAAACGAAAAGTCGAATTAACCGAGGTCGAACTAACGAAAGTTTACTGTACCACGCTAGCTGCTTAAATGCGGCGCCTAATAAAGCGCACATGTTGATGCACATACCATTCTCATGCAGAGCCCGCCAGAAGGCCATAGTTGTGGTAACGTCGCGTCTAGTCTCGCACCATGTCCGTTAAGAGCCGTTCACACACTTGTAACCGAGTAGGACCGAGAGAGACAAGACCCGTTTTTAAGCCTTTTGCGACAATGTAGGACCCGCTCCGCAGCAGCGCATCCGGTCCTCCGCCGTCGCAAGAGGCTTAAAATCCGGTCTTGTTTCTCTCGGTCCTACTCGGATGCAAGTGTGTGAACGGCACTTTAGAGGGCACCGTGTGTAAAAAATAAGTAAGCGTGCCACCCTTCGAGCAGACATTGAGCACGATAAGACCATGCTCCGGATCGTTAGAGTTTGGCGCTCCATTCGCAAAACGGACAAAAGACTGACACTCGAGCGTGCTTTTCGTGCCCAGAGTTTTTCTCGGAGCGCGCGAGACTTCTTCGTACTCCGTGACGTCACGGCCTCAGACAAAACAGCAGCGCCGACAGAAATGTTGTCGAGACGAAGGCTCAAGTCGAACCACTGCAACACCTCGCGGCATAGGAAGACAAAGGTACAAAAAACTCGAGCTATGATTGAAGTGGACCATTTAGATCCGCCCAAAACCCTTTAGAAGTTCATGAAGGTTTGAGAGCCATCGCAACACAGCGCCTACTTGCGTGCATGCCTTACCTGGTTGATGGAACCTTGTCCACGTTTTGTCAGATGTCTGCCCGTCTGGAGAGGAGTCCCTCGAGCCCCTTGTTGGTGGTGGGACAAACGAGTAGTTGGGAGCGGCCTGGGAGAAGGGCTGCCCACAGGCATAGGATATGAGCACCTTTCTTACAGAAACAAACTTCAGTTCATTCTAGCATTCCCGTAAAATAGGACGCACACGAGAGTCGCAGCACAAAGCTTTTACGGATATTGGCACGTCTTAGAAGCCCCCAGAAAAAGTTGGAGAACTCGACCTTAGACGCAATGGGACGGCAACGACGGACCCTAACGGTTGTGCTGGGTGGAAAGACGCGAGCAACTGCTCCTATTTGGAGAATATGGCACAGGCTTGCATCTTGCTAGAAGCACCCATGCACTTGCACCCCCAGCATTTTTTCCGCAACATTAATTACCGGTGTTGGTGGTCAGTATGGGTGCATCCAGTTTATATTCTTCCTTGGCTGAACCATATTGCACCACGGACACCGACAGACACCAGTACATGCAGCCTGAAACGGTGCCCACTCTACGAGGCCACATGCGAAACAGGGACGCAAAGAGCATTGGGGCTCGCGCTGTAGTTTTGGCTTCGCTCGGGCCTGGACGGAACGATGAGTCATATTCTTTCCAGCTTTTATTTTTTCTTTTTGATTTGTTTTTTAATGGTACTTTCTGTTAGAAATTTTTCGGGTGGCAAATGAGAGCGAAGGTGTTCTACATGCGAGTTTCCTTTCTTTGTTTTCTTGTTTTGATGTGTTTTAAGAAGACAAAAAAGAGAATAAGCCGTGAGTCAGCGCTGTGTCCGTGTCCTTGTTCTACTTGTCCTTGGGTTTTTTCGCATGGTTTTAATTATAAGTCTACTATGCACCAACGACTAGCCCACCTCCAAACATTACAGCAATTTCAGTCACCAAGGCTGTGTTCCAAATCTAACTCGAGCAGGTCCAAGTTCCTCCTGCAGCTCTGATCACGTGATTGCATAGACAAACTGTCACTTGACACAATGTTTTCTTGGCTTTTTGTTTTCGGAAGATTAAAACAAAAATGGCACATCATTGTTCTTTGTGCGTTAGCTGGTTCATTTTGTAGCGCAATTCTTGGTGTCACGCGTGAAAGAAACTGCAGAAACTCTGTCCTGCTGATGCAACACAGGTTTTGGTTCTCCTCCGGGTCCGTGTCAAGATTTTTCGTTAATCGAAACTCGTCTAGCACACCACAATAATTTTTGCACATCCAATCAGCCTTTCACCGAGCAAGACTTTTCTTGTGGCCATGGGTGTACTTAAGTGTTGTGCACAAGCACAGAGTGCATAAAAGCATCTCCAAATGCCCCTCCGCACGCCCAGAACTTCAGCACTTCTACACCGAAGCCTTTTTCGAGCAGGACCATGCCTGTGTCACTGTCATGCCTTGGGTTAGTAAAGCTAGTGGCACTTCGTGCAAAACTTATCACGGTGTCCTGTCTCGACCTGTACGTAACAGCAGCGCACAATTCTTTATCGCGGTAGAAAACGTTGATTGCTTTTTTGGACAACGGTGCCACGGTGCGATATCAGAGGTTTGCGGCACAGTGAGGTGGCGAACAGGTTCGGCCCGTCCCCACTGGCGTCTGCTCGTCGTCTCCCTCGTGTGGATGCGTTTCTAAGACGGACGAACCGCAGACATGTCGTCACTTGATTAACCTGTCCGCGGATCAGTCTGTCGTGTGAATCGGCCGCTATTACGAACACGTTCGACACGCGTTAGGCCAATGGCATTCCCTCATTTTCTTGCTGGCAATTATAATCGTGTGGTTCTGAGCAGAAAAACACTGCATCGGCACCTGGTGCTGAGGAGAGGTCTCCAGGTCCTTGAGGCTGGACTGCCTGGATGTCTTGTTGTGACTCTTGGCAGAGGGAGGGGGTGGCAGCTGGGTGGGCTGGCCTGAGGGGGAACAAAGGAGATCCCACATATTCCACACAGACTGCCCAAATGGCAAGTTAGCACGGAACCAGACCGCATACCACGGTCAATTTCCTAGATCACCCGACTCCATCATTACATCCCGGACGGTTTGACCCGAATTCCCTACCAACTCGGAAGCAAACAAAAATATGTAAAGCCATCTTTTTGTTTGCTTAACGCAGCTATGCAACGGTGTAGGCGTCACCCTCAAGCCGACCTGGTCGTGCCATCTGTAAAACTCACCGACTTCATTGCTCCTGTGGAACTTCGGGAGTGGAACTTCAACACCTGAAAACGAGAAAAATTTTGTTAATCCCACAAGAACTGTATCTTTATGTTTTGTGTATATTCACCAACAGCCTAAGAAACACTGAGTGGCGAGTCACGAGCGTCTTGTCATTGTTCCGCAGCCAATGAGATTGCGGCATTAGCTGACAAGAGCGGCAAAAAACGAAGCAGAAAGCGTGAACATATCAAGCCATGCACCGAGTTTCTTAAAATGTCGGCGACCATAGCATAAGAATGGTGGGAGACGATCGGACAAGCGAAGAAAATACGAGGACAGGCAAGGTAGTGGTACCTAAAGCTTCTGAAAAATGTACACCTCTCTTTTTGGACAGGGGACAGGCGTAACAGCCCTTCCCCCTCTCTTCGCAGTCTATGGTCGGTGGCAGGTCAAGAAAGCGGCAGATGCTCCGCCTCCAGCGCAAGCTTTCCGCCTTTGACGACGCTTCGTGGCACACGCAGCCAAAAGCCGGCCAAGGGCAACAAGTGTGTGCAGGCGCCGGGCAGCAGAGCATCTACTCCATTCTTAGCGTGGCACGGACTATAGATGAATGGAAATCTCTGACACAAAGCCACGTTCTGAACTCGTAGAGGTAACACAAATCTTAAACGACCGTGCTGGCATAAAATTATGACACAAAAATAGAAATGAACCCCAAATCAGAAATTGCCACCGAGTGACATTTTCCCCGAGTGCAAGTAATGAGTGGAATAATAACTAGAAATGACTGCTGCAATAAACATGGGCTTGACGTAAAAAAGTGTAAAAAGGGAAACCAGGTCATGATGACACGCCAGTACAAAGCAGCAGGACGGAAGTGGAGCCCTACCAGAGGAGACGATGTCGAGCTTGACGGGGAGGCCCGCCTGGGCTGCGCCAATCAGCTTCATTGCCAGGTAGAACTGGGGGCGACCAAAGTGGCCCAGGCGCTTGGCTCCGCACACCTCCGTGATCTGGCAGGAACAACATGCCGCCTCATTTTCTGTGCTCGTCCAACACAATTCTATGTATACTGGTGAGCGACCGCTATATACAGATTGAGAGAAATATAAGTGGCAGCAAACCGACTGGATGACCGGTCAGAGATCCAGGAGAAGCGTGTCTATACTCAGATACAATTTAAGAATGCACCATAAGCTCCTTCCACACCCTCATTACCACCAGCCCCGTTCCTTCTGCAATGCAAATGATTCGCTATTGAGGTGCATGCGGCACTGACGTCGCATGAGTCGTTGCATTTAGTGCCTTTCCTGGTTGGTTTGCAGAGTCACTCTTAGCCGCCACTGGTAGGCGACGGTGCTCATCTGGCGCATTCTTAACTTGCATCAAACTACAGTCGAGTGTAAACAAAGCCACCCAAGTTCAGGAGGTAGATAAAAAAAAAAGGCTTATGCAAAGACCAGTAAAACACACCATGGTGCAGCATAAGGCTCCTGCGCTGAAGCTTCAAATTAATTGTGATGCCCTCTCTTTGCAAAGGTAGGACAAGCTCACTGGATTCTTTATTCAGGCAAAACCCGGAGCGCCACTTGGGCAATATTGCACGGAGCACAATGCAGTATGAAAAAAAGCAGCATTCTCGCGGCACATTAATTCCACTGGTAACGAATTCCACGCTGATATGGTAAGCATAAAAAATTAGAGTTTAAAAAGATTTGTCCTGGAGGCATACCGTCAAACTTTGCAAGAATGATCTGTTTGCAATGAGATATAATTTAGCTGCTGTAAGTATGATGAGGCAGCAATTCATGTTTGTTTAGGATAAACAGAATAAAAAAGCTTCAGTTGGAGGCATCTACAGCACTCATCCATGGAAACCCAGCCCAACTCTTGTTTAATTTCTGTTGTGTTTAAAAAGCGACCGTATCTCCACAGGACAAACTGAACAGCAACAGATTGAATGTGCTCAAGTGCATTGAGATAAACACGGAGCTACCAGAGACATTGCATAACCATTGTGTTGTCAGGCTTTTTTTAATTTTTATTTTGGCGATTGCCAAAGAATTGGAAAAGCCTTTCCATGTCTGACATAGGCTAGATTCCATGCCGTAAAATATTCTCTAGTGCCGTCGGGACAAACCCTGCTATCACTAGAAAATGAGTCTCCTTACTCCCGGTTGGCAACATCGGACTATCTTGCATCATGGCACTTCTTTCTTTCCGTTTCCATTGAGATGCATGAAAAGGCACCTCCCATCTCGGGCTCTTAGCTTTCACTCGTGCTACAGCAGAATTTATTTTGCTGTTTCTTACCCCAGGCGAAAATCAGTCCACTTCCAGTTCCATAATCCAGCTGGAAGTGGACTAATTTTCGCCTGGGTTCTTAATCATACCACTATCGTCAGCAGCACCGGGGCCTGCATGCATCTATACATGTGACAGATTTAGACATGGTGGTTTGTACCATTCATTACGAACAAAAAAGCTAGATTTTT
>JAZHYW010054312.1:0-18257 GCA_037355805.1 Ixodes ricinus | reverse complement strand
TTAAAAAATACATTTAAAGGAATATACTAGCTTAATTTTACTTTTTAGGCACAGGTCAGTTACCATATCTTCGCAATAAAAAAAAAGCGGTGACGCAGACACGTTTCTGTCGTTTACAAGAATGCGGCTTAGGAACGTCAAGATGTCTCCTGAAAAACGCTCCATCCACGGATGCTTTCAACAGGATGACCCTGCCGTATTACTTTCCAAATAAATGAGGAGGTGCGGTCTTGAAACAAAAGACCTTTCCTGTTTTTTTTTTCTTTTCTTTTCTTATTGCGGTCGGTTAGAAATGATGACACGGTGGTCGCTGTTAAGCCCTGTCGTTCTCGCTTCGCCAAACTTCCCACACTTACAGAAATGGCCTCTCTTCAACTCGTCTGCTAGATCTGCTGCCTCATCTTATTAATTGCCGCTCTTCTTAACGTAATATATATCCCTCCTTGTCATTTTTTTCTCTTTATATTAATTTATGTTTTGTTTTTGCTCTTTGCCAGCCCTGCTCATAGCTCTTTTTTTATCACCTTCTCTCTATTAATTTCTTTAATGATTTTTTGCGTAATATTATTTTTGGAACATTGTAGTTGTCACAACTCCCCGTTTTTACGTATATTTAGTATACGAATGCTTACATCTCATAGTTTCGTTTGTGGTCTATAATGTTTCTAGTCCCTTCTTTAGTTGTTGTTGTTTTTCTTCCTCTAGTTTGTTTTTACCGAATTTTCGCTAGCTCTTGAGACCGTTGTTTATTCCCCAGACCGTGTTTTCGTCGGTTTCTTTCAACTTTCATAACTACACAAGTTCCTGCAATTAACGGCGACGAAAATATACAAATTCACGCTCCTGTACGCTGCATCATTGATTGACCCTTCTAAAAATAAAACGTTCACAAGCAATTCAACTTTAAAAATACCATTAGAAACCTGCAGGGTCAAATTTATTTTATTAGGTAAACCGTAAAAACCACAACGCTCAAGGGCCACTGACAAACGCTATATCAAAGTGCAGTTTTACTTCTTTTTAATATCACCAAACGTTTTATCATCAACACCACTGTCTTTCTACTTATGTCCAGGCATTTCTTTGACCACACGTATTTACCCACTACATACGTTTACGGAGCTGCCTGCGGAGAATCAATTTACTCGATTGCTTGGTTGAGGTCGTTCCACCGACGCGCACTATCGCAGTTAAAATACCACCCCAGCACTATCCGTACCCTTCGCGCAGAAACGTCTCCTCGGCGGCGCCATCTAATAACGAAATTCCCCGTCCTGCCCGCATCACCCGGCACCTCTTTCTGTCCCTACCTGCCCCATCAATTCCGTTGGAATCCCCATTCGCAGATATTCCCCACATTTCCCTCTTCAAGATCACGTGCGTCCTCCCTCTCTACGACGATCGTCCTTAATAGGGAGTTTTCGTAGATCGTTTCTCGATGGAGGCGGATAAAGATTGTGGGTAGTTTCCTCTTCTCTTTCCCTCTCTTTCTCTCGCTTTCTCTTTCTTGTCCTCTTTCTTTTTGTGCTTATTTTTTGTTTTTTTATTTGAGGGCCCCCTCCTCCGTTACGGACGTCAGGTGAAATTAAAAGCTGTCTTGTTTCGAAGCGGAATGACGCCACCGAGAGCCTGGCACGTTCCAACGGTGTTCCTCAGAACGCCAAAAGCATGGCACACCTGGCCATGTTTTCGAACCGCCTCGTTCGCGTCCGGCGTGAAAGCGAGTGAAATCGAAACAAAGGGAGAACCGAAGAGCAGGAAAGCGCCAACGAAGAGAGGAAAACAAAGGAGGGTGGAACGAAAGAGGAGGACAAAAATGTAATCGTGGGGATGCGCACACTCACGCACACTGCCGGGGCTCTGTCCCGCGACGACGGGGAGTGAATTATTCATAACGCACGGAGTTTGGACTCTTTTACTTTTTTTTTTGCCTTCCCGGCTTTGCAGTGGTGGCCCCAGCTTGAGCGAAGCGAGGTGAAAAAAGCATTCATCACCGTCTTTTTTTCCGCGAAGACTGCTCTTTGTTGCGTCAAAGTGGTTCTTAGAGGCTCGGCCAGATGCTCCGGATATGGCCAAACTATGCCCGCATTCCTTTGGTGTTTTTACTGTTGTTGTGTGATAGTTTGTTTAACTTTTTTTTTTATTCCACATGCAATATTAGTGTTGTTTTCGTTTCATAGTTTTTGTTGATTTTTTTTTATCGTCCAAACAACGTAGCGTTTGTTTGTTTGTTTTTATACGATGTGCTCAATGGAAAAGGCAGCCATCAGAGATACCGCCAAAAGTCTTGTCTTTGGAGAAGTGATCATTTATCATACGACCTGGATGGTCTTGGTCTAAAAAAGTATCTCTCGCTCTCCTTTTCATTTTTTTTTTTGGTGGGGGGGGGGGGAATTGGCGTTAAAATGGTTCAAACTAACCGTTTAGAGCAGTGTTGTGCTGCAAGACTCTGTAGCTCCGGTTATTCATTTATTCATATATATATATATATATATATATATATATATATATATATATATATATATATATATATATATATATATATATATATATATATATATATATATATATATATACAGGGGTGAAACAAGGAGGCGGCGGGCTCTTTAAATCGACCGGAAAATTCGGTTTCTTAACCTATAGCGCTACGACTTTGTGCAGCGTTGCCCACAGATGGTGCATTTTTTTTGTAAAATTTTCAAAGTAACAAACTTACCTGAGGAAAAAGTAAAGAAAGAAAAAGGCTTAGCTCCTATGGAAACGCAGCGACGCCACCGGTCTTCAAACAACACGGCGCCGTTTCGCACGGGAGACAAGAGATGGCGCAACGAACGCCGCCAACGTAGCCTGCCAACGAACGTGCATACGGCGCCGAGAGCCGGCACTTTAGCAGACGATCCTTTCGACTCAAAATGCGGCTCGCGTTCCGCAGGCGGCGACAGCCGCAGAAACAAAAACAGGCGCGGTAACAACAAGGAACAGCAGTTCCTTGTCTGCTAAACAAGCCGGCTCACGGCGTCGTCTGCTCGTTCGTTGGCGGCGGTTGGCGTCGCGACCGCTTGCGCCATCTCTTGTCTCCCGTGCGAAACGGCGCCGTGTTGTTTGAAGACCGGTGGCGTCGCTGCGTTTCCATAGGAGCTAAGCCTTTTTCTTTCTTCACCTTTTTCCTCCGGTAAGTTCGTTCTTTGCAAATTTTACAAAAAAAATGCACCATCTGTGGGCAACGCTGCACAAAGTCGTAGCGCTATAGGTTAAGAAACCGAATTTTCCGGTCGATTTAAAGAGCCTGCCGTCTCCTTGTTTCACCCTGTATATATATATATATATATATATATATATATACATATATATATATATATATATATATATATATATATATATATATATATATATATAAATTCCAGCAGGAAATTATATTATGTCTGCGAACATTACCGACTGCTTCTGTTGCAAAAGGCCCATAAACAAGCCACCTTGCGCCAGGGAGGCCTGAAGAAAAACGGGAACCTTTCACACAACTTTCCGCCAGGAAAGATCTCGTTTTCTCGTTTTGTTTCTGTTGTTGTATTTGTTGTTTTTTACTTTGTCGTTGCAAAAACTTTACTGAAAGAGGAAACCAAATGGTTAGCACTACGGTAATATTTCCATGCGTGTGCATATCGTCAATCTTAGCGCCGGAATACCTCATTAAGTTGAACCACCTTCCGTCAATTTTAGTAAATGTATCAGTCCACTGAATTTATTCGGGAAGGCATTAACTATTTACTCTGCGCTGCGAATACGCGCTACCGTTTATTTTATAACGCTTTTATAATAATTTTACGAACTTATTTAATCATTAGTTCGTACTTCGAAGTACTCATTTATATCCATTTTTATTCTATTTTTTGCTGCGCACTTTTATACTTTTATCCCGCCCCCCTTTGAGGGTAGTAAAATAAATAAATAAATAAATAAATACGCTAGTTTTTAGAGCATGCAAGCACGGGACAAACAGGTATCATGATTTCAACTATACAGTTGCAATCATGATATCTGTATGTCAACAGCTTGATGGTTTGTGTGAACAAATGCTTTACAACCCGCTCCATATTAGAGCCGCCATTGCTGACCTTCTCTTGCCTTACCGAAATGCAGAGTCACCGAAGCGGCCGTCGACGAGCCTCCACCAAGGCCCATGTTGGCAAGGAGGACGCAGTACAAATCTAAAATGGCAATAACCTGTCCCGCTGTGCTAATGATGAAGTAAACGGAATAAGACGAAATGAAAACCGGAGGTCGGTTATAGCGCCGCCCGTGCACAGTCGCTGCAGAGCGTCTGTCGAATTTCGGACAAAACCTCATAGGTCCCACCGTTAACCTCCTAAATATTGTTTATTATTTAGAAAGCAATTATTTAGTCATTTGACTCAAACGCCTAAAACAAAAATACGCTCTTTTTCTACTCGCGTTTCTTGGCAAAATTAAAACACCGACGCGATCGCTATTTATTTTTTTGTGTGTGTTTTGTTTTACCTTACGACGTGGCGCAGCCGGTGCTCAGAGAAGTTAGGGGCAATCATTAAGCTGCGAGCGCAAGTTCACGGCGCTTCAAATTTTCCGTGCGCGCTCTGTCGTCGGCTCGACTCAATGAAGCGCAGCGAAAGCATGAGCTGCGACCCTTGCGCTTTGACGTTGTGCGTCTGAGTTTCGCACGTGTCCCTTGGTCTCCGACAACTTAACAAATGCGGGGCGTGACATATCACGTTCACACTGTTTGCTTTGGCGGGGTTCGTCCTTTGGCGTTGCTATCAGATAATGCCGCAATGTGTCGTTGGTTTCTGGATCGATATTAAGATGAAGAAGCGTCACGCCCGGCGTTCCCTAAGCTCTCAGGAACTACAGCCTTTGAATCGATAATACTTTACTCTGGTTTTCGGCCTTACTGCTCGACCGCTGCCAATGCTGCGGGTAAATATGTGACCAATCGAACTTCAGCAGAAAGCGCCATGCGCTCGACAGACTGAGGTGTAGAGGAGGAGACACGTCAGAACGCCGAGCTCTGATTGGAGTGAATAGTGGGTAGGCCTAAAGCTGGCTGCCTGTGTCTCCACTGCACTCGAGTCGAACGCGTTGGAACGCGGAACGCCGAGGTCCGGTATTTGGCTCTCCCATTCGAACGCGTTCCACGAGTGCAGTGGAGACACAGGGCAGCCAGCTTCTAGCGCGACCCACTAATCGTTCGAATCAGAGATCGGGTTCTGGGTCGGCTCGCGAGAACAGCGTCTCAGCTCACACTGGGCGAAAGACAGCACTGCCGATGGCCGGGCGTGATCCAAAAGGGGGGGGCCGGGGGCGGCCGCCCCCCCCCCCGGGCAGGGTCGGCCCCCCCCCTCCCCCTCTTTCTCGGAGGGCAACTTGACATGGGTGGACCCCCGGTGCACAAGAAAGAATGGGAGAACAGCACTCCCACAAATTTTCCGCCCCCCCCCCCCCCCCGAAAACGGAGTTCTGGATCCGCCCCTGTGCCAAAGCCTCCCATTATACTGACAAAGCCTGGCCGATCGCCACGAGAAGCGGCCGCCGAAATGGAAAAGGTGGAGCGGCAGACAACGGATGAGAAGGGAGCCAGGTGGCTGGCGCCCCTGCTGTGGCGAGACGCCGAAACACACTTCCCCCGCGCTAACAAATGTGTTTCGGATCACCGCTGCTGTGAAGAGCTCTGCACCGACGTCCAGGTTCCCCGAGAAACGGCTCTTGCATGCTTTGTGCTGCCAGATCCTCGCACTCCAAATCTGCGACCGGGCACTGCTATGGCTCCGTCGTCGAACTGCCAGGCTTTGTGAGTATAGAGGAGGCTATAGCACTGCAAAGGCTGGGGCGCGCGAGCGTCTGGATTCGAGGTTTGGGTCCCGCCCAACTCGTGCGCTGGCTTTGGCGGTGCTTTTTCTTCATCCAGTCTCAGCCAACACGCTGTTTCTGTAGCAAGAAGACCTCTGACGTCTCTGCGCACTCTCGTCTCCATCTCTCTTTCAGCTTCTGGGCGCATAGATCGCGGCATTTTAGTGCTTTTGTGGGCGTGTTACCAACACCTTCTAGAAACTAAAGCCTGCGCGCCCGCTCCGTGACGTCAGAGTAGCCAGGCCAGCGAGCGGAAAACTGACAGTCGGCTGGGCGCTGGGCTTTGCTGTGCGGACGCGCCGACGGTGCGGCTACAACCTTTCCACAGTTATTTAACTTAATATTCTTTACCGTAAAACCAAAACGCTCTGCTCTGCCATCACAAATATTTTATTTTAAACATATTTCTGACGTCCATGCTTACCACACAACTAGAAAGTATGTGAAAATTATATTACGCCTAGCGCCTTACAGCTAGTTTCCTGAAAGATAAAATAAAAGTAACAGCACGCTCTCGACCTACCACCACAAGTTGGACGGCCATTTTTGTATTTGTAATGTATAAAAATAGGCGAAGGCAAGCCAATTTAGGGAGTCATTTGTTTTATTACAAAATTGTAGTTTTAATAGAGTGAAACAAGCAGATGCGACAAACAATGTGACTGACTGACTGTCAGATAATGTGACTGACTGACCTGTCAGAACGCCATCATGTAATAAATGAACGCGCCAAAATGTATAGTTTGTCTCATAAGACAACCTTCCTTTTGCCCCTGGCTTCGGGGTTTGGCGTGTCGTCTTACAGAATGTCGTGGTTCTTTCACAGTTTAGTTTTAAAACAGTACTAACCTTTTCGGAAGACAGACAGTTGCGTTTTGGCTGAGTAGACCTTGCATCCTGCCTAAGGCACCACTCTTACCTTTGCATTGTTGACTCGATTGTCGACCCCTGCACAAGTATCCAACTCTTCAAACTCTGGCAGTGGAGCTAGTGTCCGGAGATACTTGCGGTTACGTGATCAACGAAAAATTGTCCCGGACAATTTTTCGTTGTTCACGCAACCGCAAGAACTGAGCGATGTGCTGGGATGACATAAGCTTGTTCACAACAACTTCAAAATGCATTTCCACACTGACGACCAGTTGTGTTAAAAGGTGCAGTCGCCCTCAATTTAAAGCATCTGTCAGATGATGAACCACTGCATGCATCGGAGGAAGTGTCTTCTCAAAAAACTCAAATGTCATCTGCGGCATCTCGCCCGAGTTCAAGCCTTCGATAAATCGGGCGACAAATCAAATTGATCCAAATACAGACCCATTTCTCACACCAGTGTGCATTGTAAGCTCATAGAAGATATTATTTTTTCTAGCATCATCTCATACTTGGATCAATACAATTTTTTTTTCCCGAACCAGCGCGGTCTTAGAAAGCATCACTCGTGTACCAGTCAACTTCTTGAGTTTGTCACGGATCTGCATTTTAATAGTAAGCCCTCAATACAAACAGACGTTACATTTATATAAATTTTCCAAAGCATCCAATACCATCCCTCACCAACGACTACTCCTAAAGCTTTGCCTGTTCCAGAATAACCCATTAGTTTCAGAATAGATAGCCTCGTTTTTGAATCAACAGAGAACAATCAGCCTCAGTGAATAGTTTTTCATCTAACTTAGTCGCAGTAGCTTCAGGTGTACCCCAAGGCAGCGTTCTCAGCTTTCTTTTTCTGATTTATATTCACGATCTTCCTTCTTCGCTTAACTCAACTATTCGACTATTCGCAGATGACTGTGTTATTTATAGAAAAATTGTAGATCCGACAGAGCATTACATGCTTCAAAATGACCTCGACGCTGTAACTTCATGGTGCTCAAAATGGCAGACGACCATTAACCCCAACAAATGATCATTACTACGAACTCGAACCAAATCTTCCATCCAATATTCATTACTAATACAGCAACTAAAATGTGTTTCTGTTTTTTTTTTTTTCATTATACAAATATTTGGGAGTTCATATTTCGAAAACCTTGTCATGGAAAACTAAAAATTGGGGTGTGGGCATGTTTATACAGCCTGAACTTGGTCTGCCTCAACGGGCGACTTGTCTCTCAGCTGTAGATGAGCAATTTAGCCAGTGCAGTATAACAGCTAGCCTGTCTTTAAGGTGCACCATGCAGTAGTGATATACTACCGCACGCCGGTACGATGCTCATCCAGATTGAAACGGGTAGGTGTGGGGATTGAACCAAGGATCCCTGGGTTCCTTGTCATGGAATCAACATATCGACAGCTTAATCACCAGCTCATTAAAATCGCTAGGCTTTCTTTAGGCGTAACCTACGTTTGGCCCTCATATCGACAAAATTGCTAAGCGTATAAAACAATAATTCTTCCTAAACTAGAATATGCAAGTATAATATGGCACCCACATCAAGAAATATCAATCTTTTAATTAAAATATGTCCAAAGCAAAGCAGCCCGATTCGTATCAAATGATTTTTCGGCTCTAACCAGTGTCTCAGTTTTAAAACAAATCTGGGTCTCACTTTAATTAACCCCAAAGAGCAAAATTAATCAAATGTTTTTTTTTTTTCATGACGTGTACTACAGTAATTCATACTTCAAAAACACTCTATTGCCATTCCGCACAATATATATTACTCCCAGAACCGATAATTCGTGTAAAATACAGCAATTTTGGTCGCACACAAATTCCTTCCTGTTTTCCCTCTTCATATTGTTCATTGCAGAATGGAATACTTAACTTGCCAAGCGAGATAGCCTCTAAGACAAACAACGTTGAATTTAAAGAAATGTGCGAGCGTCTATGGTATGATCAGTCCAAAGTTGAACGTTATTATTGTAAAATGTGTCGAGCTGATTGCGCTTATTTTATTATGCAGAGCCTCGTGATTAAACACCATCTTGATTAACGATATTGGGGTAGAGAAGAAGCATTAAAACGTAGAAAAAATAGAAAATACAAAGGTCCTGTCTATTTTTTGTTTCTTCTACATTTTGATGTTTCTTCACTACCCCAGTCTTAGGTTAATCCAACATGGTTAATATTCACCAGCTCGCCTGCGCCCTTACGATATTTTGAACGTATGCAACACTGCCCTAGGGGCAGTGTTGTACACGCTCATAAAAAGAAAGTAATAAAAGCTCGTTCCTCCCCTCCTGATTTTTGGAACGTGTCCCCGTTACAAGTTTCATATGTGAAAAACGAACTCATTCCCGTTACAGTTAAAAAAAATAAACTTATCGCTACATTTCCGTTACTTTTGCATTTCGATGATTTCCATAATTAGTTAGATCAAGCAAAGTGTCTTTTTTTTCTATTCCATTAAATGGCAACATACGAATTTGATTGCAGTGATGGAAGGGCATCAGGACAAGACGGACAAGCGAAAGCAGGGTTTCATTTGTTTATATATTCACCTTTAGAAATCTCAGCTTTTAACCATATCTTGTGGTAGGCGATTCAGACGAGCCAAATGTACTGTTACCCCACATTGCACGAGGGTTTTTGCAACAACCTCACATGTTTCAATCTAACAAAGTACCTTGTTCGAACTTAACAACAGTTGCTTCATGATATTGCTGTCTGCAAGACGAGCAAGTGAAGAAGAGAGTAGGGCTTTTGGGAGGTCAGTCTTAGAAACTACAAGTTCTTCTTCATGAAGGCGAGCAAAAAAGAATAAAATAAATATTCATTTTTTTTTTTATCTTTCAAGTGACCAATATTCGGGATACAGAGGTGCGCTCGATGTCTGGTAACCTGTGATTTTGTTGTAAGTGTAGACGGCCTTAGGATTTCTGGGTGTATGAGTATTCATGGGAAACAAAAGGTAGCTGAGTTTGAGACGTCCCTCTCTGTGTCTTTTTCTTCGACTGAAGCTTTTCTTTTTGTATCGCAGCCTCCGTCACTGAAACAATAATCAATGTCCACTAGCTCTCCTGCACCCGACTGTTACCAAGCGAAGACCACTCAAAATAAATTCTAAGATAAGTAACCAAAAAGTTAACGAAATTCATGCTCTCCGTAAAGACATTGTTTTCATACTTTGAAAATTTCCGTCTTAGAAATAACAGAAAAAAATTACCTCACAGGACGAAAAAAAGAAACGCCGTTCGTTTTTCCGTTTCAGTAAAAATATAACGAGTTCCCGTTCTAGTTCCACCGATGAAAAATGAAATGGCGGAGTCAGTCAGAGGCGAAGCATTCAGCCACGTAGGTCAGAGTAGGAATCTTGGACGACAGCGCCGCTAAATCATAGTCGGTGATGTCAAATGCAAAAGCTAGAACACAAAGCAAAACACTCTGCGCAGTTTACTTGCACGCTAAAACCAACAAAATGTTTGAAAACAGTTTAGAAGTGGTAACTCGTTCTAAAAAGATCTACTCACACCTCCTTAATAATGCAAAAGAGATAGCAGAGTTGTTTGATATACTATCGTCCTCCTGCGCACATTGACGATTCGGAAGTACAAGAGTGCAAGGATAAGACAAAAAAATCTTTCAAACCAACATACCTTCGAAGAGCTCACAACTTGAACTACTTCCTTCGCAATTGCCTTAATCCATTGGATACGCCGTTGCTCGACGGTTGGGAAGGAGAATATGTAAACCTTCGAGTCTCCGGCCTAATTTTTCCGACACCATGGCACAGGACATATCTAAAGCATGGATCATCACATTCGCACACACGAAAACACTAGAGATTCTGGTCGCCGACTGAACGCAGTGAATACTCGGGCGTCTTGTCTCCACATTTCCAACGGCTTTCTATGTTGCCCGATTGCGCGACGCACCAACGTTACTAAAACCCTCAGTTGGGAAACTCACCCTCGAAACCTGGGTCGCTGGCGTCCACCGAGACCGAGCTAAATACGATAATAGCGCCACCCTTTAGCGACGAGTTCAAACATGAAAGTTGCTTTACATAGCTACTTCGAGATCGCCCCGCGAGATGGCGCCACCGGCCCTTGCCCGACTCGACGTGCAGCCGTGCAGTTCCCAGAGTGGACGCTGCGGGAGAAATGGCGGCGTTGCGATCGCCATTAGCTCGGTTCTCGAGTACGGATCGAAGCCACTTTTTAAAGCAGGCTCTATGGCAGTTTCCCAACTGAGTGGTTCTAGTAACGTTGGCACGCACCTAATGTCTGGCTTTGGATCGCTGGCGAGCCGCGTCCAGTCCGATAAAGTTGCGTCGTCACGTCGCGTTAGCTTCTTTTTATTATTATTAGATTTAGTCGGTACAACCTATGAAAACAATTCCATCTTTGACGCTCAGACTGAACGCAACGAAAATGACGAAGCATTAAAGAAGAAAAAGTCTTTTCCCCGGGCCATCCGGACTACTTCGTCATCATCGTAGTCGCAGATGCACGGCGGTGAAAACTCTCCGCTGGCTTTCCTCACTTGGCCTAGGAGCAGTGACGTAGCTGACGCAACAAAAGCAAACCGTCCAGACTTATAGTTTCTAAAAGGTGTTGGTGTTAACCGGCCAAATGTTTCAATCAAGTGCGAAGAACACGTCCTGACATTTCGTTTTATGAATCTGCGCGTTTGCGTTTGTGTTGCAACTAGCTTTTGGCCCAGTTCGGGCTTAAGATGAAACGCAGTATAATGAATACTATGTAACGAAGTATAGGAGGTGTTTCCTCTATTGACACCACCTGTACCTGGTGACAGCTTAAAAGTGAAGTGGAAGTGGATGCCACCGTATGAAGGGTTTCTGTTCGGTTGTCTTTCAGTGCAATTCCTATTTTCTAGTGTAAAATTGATTCAGCACCGTCAGTACACCAAAGTGTCTTTTGTAGCGCGGTGTTGAGCTGAACCGACAGTGCTTGATAAGTGCGACACCGACACGATCGGCCATTATAAAGATCGGTGGAATAAATATTTCTTTCAACGTACCGCCTGCTATACGGGATCGCCTCATTCCCCAAAAACGTCCTGGCATTTTTTTAACAATTCAGGTGTCTGGCAGGGGATGTTTTCAAGTTCATAGCATCAACAATCATGATCAAAGCGGTCTTTTTTTTTGCTTTGATTTTTTAACTGTTCGCTCTTGTGGATGGGTTTTATTAAATTTTATCAAGTTGTGACTTGGCACGCCCTTTTATTGCACTAGCAGTACTGTGAGCTGGTCTCTCGGCAGTTCTAAGTTCAACAACCGTCTGAACGTTCACGAACGTAGCCATTTCGACAATCGCTTTCCGTAATTACTCAGTGAAAACATTCATAAAATTATTTTAGCTGCACGCCAGCCTTAATGATTGTCAAATAGCGTTTTTCACGCCTTTATTTGAGTAAGCTCTTAAATCAACACGTTATTGATAGGGAACTTTGCCGTCAAAGATATTTGTGTTGTCGTGTTGACGGCACGAAATGCGCTCATCCACTAATTTGGGAAACACGCGTCATCCAACAAAAGCTGCTGCTGTTTTTATTGCCGAAAGCTGTCGTCGCCGTGTTTCCTCGATCTGACAGCCTTTTAATGATGACGTATTGCGCAGGCCTTGACTTCTAATGTGCTATTGCCTCTGCGCGCACTGCGCGGCGGGAATAAGCAAAGTGGGCTGCATTCTGCACCTGATTCATTATTTGACGTCATCTTCGTGTTTACAAATGGTCCTCGTGTCCCCCTTCTCCTTCCGTTCCAGATGAGCATGTACGACGCCATGAAGGCCAAAGTACGCATGTCCATCACGGGGACCCAAAATGGTGACCGGAGCCTGGATCACGGGGAGCGAGGAAGGGTACGCCAGGATACTCTGTAATTATGACGCCTACTCCTTTTTATTTCTCGAGACCCGCCTTGCGACGCTGCAGCGGCTGGATGCGCTTTGGACAACCGGCGTTCTAGCCCACGTCCGGTCGACGCCTCTTTGCTGTTTATTTTTATTATTATTCTTATTATTAATGTGGAATTCGACTATTCATACTGGCGGAGGAAAACGGCAGGCAGTAATTCCAAATGTCCCGCTGCCAACGCGCTCTTCCTTCCTTCTATGACACTTTTTGTCGTTCGAAATTTGAAAATTAAGAATGACAACAAAAAAGGGTGTGGTTCTTTTAAAAAAGATAGCTGTACTAGAAAAACAAATACGCTATACATGACCCGCCATAATGAATATTGGAAGGTTCCCACATGCAGGTCAAATTATGGGCAAGCATATGCTTCGCTATTTAATTCCTGAGCTGCTAAACAGCTTTGGAGAAAGAATATAGAAATCTAGAAACAATATCTCCCAAAGAGTTGCGTAGCATCTTTTCTACATATTTGAACTTCGTGTGTCTTGTTTCTGCTATTTCCATTTGCCAATGTATAATATTCTGCCCATGATTGTTCTTTGTTTTCATTGTACGAAAACTGTTGTTCAATGGCTGCCGATGGGTCCGAGGGACAGTCAAGCTTCTTGTTGAAGCTTTTTTTCCCCTTTTGCTCCACCATTTTTCTTTTTAAATGGGAAATTAAATGAAAATAAGTAATAGATTATTATAACTCTCCGGCATTTCGGGCAGTCACGTGACGCCAGCGACAATCCGAGATCAGAAAAACTTCTGGACAATATGGGTTAAGCGATGACGCACGAAATTGCTTTGATGCGCTTCTGGTGTACCACACTTGATTGGATCCTTTGACAAAATGAAAAACTTTCCTGGCATTGAGCCCAATATTCATCTAGCTCCCATAAAGCAAAATAATACTAGACAGTTTTTTTTGTTCTTTGCGTGTGTTTTTGAGGAGGAGAGGAATGCTATTTAATGCAGTGGTTTAACTTCACTGAGGTAAAAGCTGCCAAGAACCGAAAATCCTCAAAAAGATAAAGCACGAGAACAGCAAACAAGAAAACACAGAACGATGTACTTGGAAAAGTATTACGGCACTTTTGTTTTATAGCTATATTTTTTAGCTTTACATTATAGGTTTGTTTTGAAGGCACGTATAAGTTTAAAATCACCTCCGGGACCACAAAAAGTGTCGTTGTCTTTTATTTTATTGTGCTGGTCGAAAAATTACTCTCGACGCCGTAAGTCGTATTTTGGCGTCGTCCCGTACTGTTATAATAGTAATAATAGTAATTATTTTATTCACGAAACAAGTGAAACAAACGCAACAATAAAGTGGAAGTATGACAAAATGTCACTGAGCTTCTACATCTCACAAGGTGTGTGTAGTGCAATCACAGAGCAAGCGCGAAAGTAGCTCTACAAATTGTTTAATTTTTTTCTGCACGCAAGAACTTAGGCAAAACAAAAAAAGCTTCTAACATTCCAAGTTGGCGCCTCCCACAATATTTTAGGTTAACCGTCGAGAAGTGAGCGTAGTGCCTCTGTACTATATAGTCTGTTATACAACGTAATATCTGTATAAGAAAATCTACCTCCTGCGACAGCATTTTTACTTTAATGCCACTTCGTCGCCCACGTATATAGACACACGATACGGGAGGCAACGAGTACGTGCTGGGAGCAGCTTCTCCTGAATTTTTTAGTGTTTTACCAGAGTATAAAGGCCCGTTCGCACACACCACGCGGTGCTATCACAGCGCCATTAATCAACCCTGGAAATAGCGGTGACCTCGCCGATGCGGAGTTGGGTTTATGGTGAGTTAGAGACACAGCGCCAATGCGGCGCTGTATCAGTGCTTATATGGTTCGGATGAAGCAGACTTGCACGGTACTCCCCACAAGTGACCAAATTACTTGTAATCGATTATTTTTGAAGTAATTTTGTAATAATTGTATTACGTTCATAAGGAAGCGATCCCAAGAATAATCTGATTATTTTTGGACGTGCTAAGGTCACTTGTAACGGTTACTAATTTTCCCCTCCCCTTTCTAACGGCGGCCTTTGATTCTACAAGATTCCTACCAAGAAATCCTCAAACGAAGTTTCCGAGAGAAGGACGGTTTATCAAAACTTGCAAATTCCGAGAGAAGGACGGTTTATCAAAACTTGCAAATTAAGAAGATGAGTAGCTTATAATTCCGCGATTTTAATCCAGTCATGGGCAGTACGAAAGACCAGTTTTCAAACCGCCAGAAAAATCTGTCGTTCTGAAAATGTGACGAATGCTCGCGTTATTAGCGTCAAAGAAGCACGTGTGATATGTAAATCCTCATTAACATACTGTCACGGTTCAGGGTCCAACCGTTGGATAAGAAGAAAAGAGTGCACGATAGTGAAAGAGATAAAGGTATATTATATAAAGAGGGAAGCCAAAAGAGCACTATTAAACTAATCTACAAATGTACAAAAAGGTATCAATGTCCTCACATGTTCGTTTGCACTCGACAATCTGGTGCACGGTCTGTGTTGTTGATGGTACAGCCCAGATCGGTCAGATCGGTTTGCGTCTAGAAATGCCCGGTGGTGGTCCCTTTTCGTGTCACATACCGTGTTATTAACAAAATCCGTCACGCCTCGTCGAACGTTCTAAATGAAAAAAAAAAGGAAAGCGTGGTATATTCCGTATTAGTAGATAGTCCGCATCGAGTAATATTTCAATCTTTAGATATGATTAGTACGGAACATAGAGTAGCTCAAAGTCAACGCTGCGTTGTGTGTGCGTCTAATCAAGAAAAGACGAGGTCACATCCAACGGAACGCTGATAAACGCTGATAGGTACACGGAGAGCAAGTCTCCGTGCACCTTGCGTAGGGGCTGCGGTGATGTCAGAACGACGCAGAGTTCTGATTGGCTTTGCTTGGAAGGAAAGTGGGTAGACCTCAATGCTAGATGCCTTAAGATCTACCCACTATTTTCTTTTTTTCAATCAGCCAATAAGAGCTCGGCGTTTTGACTTTATCGCAACCCGTGTGTAAGAATATAGCAGACGAACTTGCGCTCCACAGACACGTACAGCTCTCAAGTTTCGAGAAGCGCCCCTGGCGAGCAAATTCGGGTATTCGTAGGTCGCGTTTCCGTCGCGCGTTTCGTTGCGTCCTGTCAAACGCTCTGTTAGAGCCTGTGGGTAGACGCTGAAGGACGCTGACAGACGCTTGTTTACTCCCATGGATCGTACCTGATGGGACGCTATACGAGGCCGCTTCACGTCAGCAGTAAACGGTCGCGTCTCGCAGACGCTAGCGGAGGTTCGGTGCCTGGAACGCGCCTCCGACTGGTGTGGTTACCGCGTCCAAAAACAAAAAAAGTGGTCCCTCAGTTTACGCTTGATGACGTCATAGAAATGTCATCCGACAGCAGGACCATCCGTCTTTTGTGACGTCATTTCTCGCCCCTTCGGACCACTTTAGATGTGTGGGCATGGGCGCACCAACCGGGGGCAAGGGGGCGCTTGCCCCCCCCCAGTTCCTCAGAGTGGGGGGGGGCAGTCATGTGTTTTGCCCCCCCCCCCGATACAGCCGCCACTGGGCAGGGCAACACTATAGCCGGCGGCGCCACAAGGATTCCAAGGGCACCGTTCCCGGCCCTGGGGGTCTGGTTTGCCCCCCCCACTCAAAAACAAGTTGGTACGCCACTGTGTGTGGGCAACCTTGGACGCTAAGCACACCATGTTAGGCTAGGTAGCGCAAGCTGCCGCCCGTTGCAAAGGGTATAGCCATTACCATCCCATCCATCCATCCATCCGGTCAGAGACGCGCACCGGACAGCATATACGGATGTGCTTCCTTTGTGGTCGCGTCTCGTGGACGCTACAGCGCCCCCTGACCGAAAGAAACAGGCCTATAGCCTAAAGTCAGCGCTGTGTCTCTGGCGCTGAGTTCTGCTGCTGTGTATACGGGCTCGAACTGATTAAATGAGTGCGACTGCAAGCGGATCAATCGGCGTGTTCTATATGATAAAAGAAAAACGTTATTCCTTGACTTTATTTTTGTTTTCTTTGGGGTTCCCGTTGCAGCTCTATAATCCGCCGTCTCACATGATGCCCCCGGACGGCTTCGGAGAGATTCCCGGCGTCAACACGCATACCCAAGTCTAGCTGCGGGAGGGGGATCAAGGATCGCCGACGACGACGACTCAAGCGGCGAGACCAATCCGCTCCCCGAATCGATGCGTCTAGACTCGGGGGCGGACAGGAGGAGACGCCGAGTTGGTCTAACTGGAACAATGTCGTCCCCGCAGCTCGGAAACAAAGAACAAAAGAACAACAAAACTTTATATCGAATGCCCTCCCTATCTTGCGCCGAAAAATCTGACATCGCCGCCGTGTCGCGCCTCGCGAGGGCGGACAGAACGCGGACAGTAGGTGTCCGCTGCCACGACGAAACTTTGTACGCTGTTGTTTTGCTTTGTTTCTTTGCTTGTTTGTTTCTTTGCTCCCTCAGAGTGTTTGTTTTTCAACTTTAGTGGCACATAAAGCGCTGACTACAAAGGATGGTTCACACACTTGCGACTGCTTATGACCGACTGCCTTACAACCTCTAATGACATCTTGCGACGAGTGTGTACACTGGCTCCATCTATCGGGTGACCGTGGAACACCCGCCATTTCCGCATACGGTATTTCCTATTTATTTCGCGCACCGTTCCTTTCTTTCTTTTTTTCTTAGCTTGAAAAACGTTTGACAATGTTGTTAACGACCATTTTTTCATAGATAGTGCGCACATTTGATCTCGCAGATATACTGCAAAAATAAACACGTCGCCCTAGTCGAATGTAGTTCCCGGGCCACCTCATAGGTGGAGCCAGCGTTCCAGCGTCTTCTTTCCTCGTAAGAAATCCTAAAATCTCGGTCGTAAGCAAACGCAAGTGTGCGAACCTGCCTTTAAACTATACTGTGTTCGCAAGTCCACATTAAAACAGCTCCATAGCCTGACAATGAAATGTGTTCCAGTAGGGTGGTTGGCATTGCAAATCAACTATTGCCACCGACAGGATAAGAACCATAGGGCGGACTTTCACCTGTTCCGCCTCCAGCGCGAGCGATCATACCTTCGGTAACCATATCCTCCTCTATACTCACAAAGCTTGGCAGTTCGACAACGGAGCCATGAAGTGCCCGGTCGCAGATTTGGAGCGCGAAGATCTGGCGAAGATTCATTTCTCGGGGAACTTGGACGGTCAGCGCACAGCTATTCGCAGCGGCGAGGACCCGAACACACTTGTTCGCTCGGGAGAAGTGTATTTCGGCGCCTCGCCGCAGCGGGACGCCAGTCACGTGGCTCTCCTCTCATCCGTTGTCTGCCGCTCCATCTTTTTCCATTTCGGCGGCCGCTTCTCGTGGCGATCTGCCAGGCTTTGTCAGTGTGTAGGAGGCTATGCGGTGACGCGTTCCAGTGTCCGCAGAGGGAAAACGCGCACACGCCATAGGTCGAAAACTTGAAAGAAGAGCTGCCCTGTCGGCTCTTATCTTGTCAGTGACTAGGATCCCTTTGTCCCAAGAGAGCGTGGC
>JAZHYW010054311.1:0-14165 GCA_037355805.1 Ixodes ricinus | reverse complement strand
TGTATGCTTCGTTCAGTTACATGGTATTGTAAAATGAAGCGAAATGTTTGCGTTAGCCGTCTGAATTCAGGAGATGAGTGGTGAGTTTCATTCACGTCAGTTGCCCACCGTGTTTAAAATATTATTTTCTTTTTAACCCGGCGCGGCCGGTAGGGTGCGCTACGGGACATTTCAAGACGGTTAATTTATGGTAGTAGTAAGCGAGCTCTGCAAATACAAAAGTAAGTATGGCGAACGTAAGAAAAAGACACGGGGTGGCACGAAACAGCAGTTGAATTTTTTTTTTTTTACTTGTCGTATTTCTGAGGCAGCGTTTCATGATTATTTCTTTTCTTCCTGTATGCTCATCACGGGAGTGCGGCGAAAATTAATCTATTTTTAAGTGATGGAGATGTTGAAAAATACTAAGAGTATAGAAAAGCTGCTATAAAACAAGCAAACACATGAAAAAAAAAAACGGCTCTGAAGAATACATTTTTTAAATAAACGTGGTGAACATTTTACAACAAAAGTGAAACAGGTAAAATAACACCCCACATAAGCGGGATCTCTACCAAGTACGTATATAAACATATATGTGTTTTTTTTCTACTGGAAAAATCTGCCAACGACGTTGCCTGCACATTAAGCAGGTTTACGGTATTTCCGCGCTTTCACGGCTTAACGGCAGGAAAAAAAGATGCGCTATCAAAAAAGTAAAAGAAAGTGCGAATACTTTTTAGTTTTTTGGCGATCCGGGTTGAGAGTATAATTACAGCGCAAAGTTTCGAAGAAAAAAAGAAGAAATTGATTAAATGTGGTAGCTCTGTCATGGCTGCATCACATGCATGTGATCACTCTTTTATATCTTTTCTTACGAACAGCTTGATGTTGTATGGGGATACGGATATGAGATAGTGCGGAGATAAATATTTAATTGAAATTTAACCGGTTCACGGTTTACATTCTCCGGAGACCGCAATATTAATCTCTCTATGTTGGCGAATGGACATCCTTACAAGGTCCAGGGGACAAAGACAGGAATTCTAGAAAGGACACGCGTGATGGTGATTAACCAGACTCTTATTAAACAATTAAAGTTAATGTAACCCTTTAATCAACGCTGGACTCAGGACAAGACAGATCGTGTGAATAAATTTAAAACTCAACAAAAGAAGACTATACATGTGTTTTTATATTATGCGACGCGTGTGTTTTAGCGTTCAGCTCAATAATGTTTAATGATTTGTCGTTTTCTTTTTTTAGTTTCTCATGGAATGATTGTTTTGTTATGAGCGCCGGTACTTAATGTTGGTAGTTCAGTGCTTTTCGTTTACAGCATTTATATTGAAACACTATTTTCTTTTTAAGTAAGAAAATATATTTAATAGGAAAGAAAACAAAACACGAACAGGGGGCAGAGACAGAGATTTTTCGTTTTTGTCTCTTTTCGTATTGAGCATAACTCCGACGAGCTGAGTCAAACTGCATGAACTATATTTTCCTAACAAAACTATAAAACACATATGAAACTCTCGTTTTAATACAGAAATAAAAATAAGGAGGGAAGTCGTTGCAGGTAGCCAATAGCCAATGGAAGTTCAGACAAATGTAACTTTGCACGCAGGCAATGGCACAGCCTTCCACAAGTCAAAATACTTAATTATATTTTGATATTTTGTAGGAAAGTAAAAGTACCAATACATTAAATTATACCGAATATAGGGACGTTGGTTCTGTAGTGGTAAGTTTACAGACTTTATGATCACTCGATACTCAAGAAGGGGGAGGGTCGGGTTCGAACAGACTGTTGCTGGGTTTTGAGATGAGAGCTTCGTCTCCGTCTGCGTTTGTCTATGTCATTTTTTTAAATTTTCACGTTATATTTAAGTTAGCTTTAACCTTGCCCATTGTAGCCATACTTACTTTGGATCTGGACGCTTCCAGTCGTGACTTGTAGCAGAACTCTAGAAGAGCCACAACCATGGCTGTGCCAGACCGACCAATCAGGATGTAGAAGCACCCGGCGACGTTACTTAAGGTCAACTCATTCTGAGTAGACTCCTGAAAGAACAAGCAAACAAGCAAATAAACGCACAAACCTTTAAAGTGATTATCCCCAAGGTGAAAAATGTGGAAGTAACCGGTTGCGGCACTTACACGCGAACGTCTGATATTCAGCAAAAAAAAAAAAAAAGAAAAGAAAAAAGGTAGCGTCTGTGCATGTTTGCAGAACGAAGCGGGCGAAGATGACAGCACGGAAAGATACGATTTGAATGGTATCCATACAACTCACCACGGGTAGTTATAACGAAATTGCGGACTATCGCTTTCAATATCCCGGTTTATAGGCACTTTCACTAAACAAACTTGTCGTAAGCGAGAACGAAGGCCCTTTGCACACTTGCGACTTCTTACACGACCATGTAACGAATGAAAAAAATCTCTTACGACGAGAGAATACGTTGGTGTCATCTACGAGCACGCCCACGACGAGCTAAAGGACTAGCAGATGGAAAACTGGACTTGCTGTCGGCTTCCTTCGGATATCTTATGATTTTTATTTTGTTTAACCAGCGGTGGTTTTGCGCTGGTTGTGTGCACTGCGGCGTCCTACTGACGACGGACCTTGATATTTAATTTCTAAATATTTTAAACGCACCTGCGATGCCCGTGTCGGCTCATGTTGGTTCGAGGACCAGTAGACTTGCAACCGTAGAGTTATTACAATAAACGCCAGAGGTTCAATGGCGCTAGTTGCTGCTGCATTAAACGGTAATCAGTCTAAAGTGTTTGACTTCCGGTAATGCATTTCTATGGGGAAAACACAAACGCGTTTTCTCTTCGCGCTCGATTGTAACAAGCGAATATTGCTTAGTGGTGTGACAGAATAAAAAGTTTGAAACGTTTTACAATCGGCTGTACAAAAAATGAGACCAGTTAGAGCGTTTTTTTTTAGAATTCATGGCGTCGAACACTGCGCTTAAAGTCCTAAGCAAACGCAAACGTGTGGACGGGCTTTTAGAGGTATAAAACAACTTCGCAAGAAAGATGAAAAGGGTCAAGAACGCAAACAACATTTATTTTACTGCCTTGATGATATAGTGGATTTGAATTTGCATACTGCTCTATAGAAGCACGGAGGAGAAGTGTTGTTGAGCCCTGGGCAACGTTACTAGATTAGCTCAGCTAATGGAACTGCTTTGCTGACGCTGTTTCCACGAGCAATAACTCTCTTCCTCCCCCCCTCCTGCCCCCACGAGCATACCTCCCCCGCCCCACGGCGCTCTCCCGTCCGTTCGACGCGCTCGAACGGCTTCTTTGGTAACTGCAATGTACTCTATGAAATACGTACGTTTCGAAGCGCCGCGTCTAGACTGACGTTCCACTGTATACTCATGGAACACACAGGTTTGAAACAAATCTAGATGGCGCATCAAATCGACGGAAGCCGTGAAGTGACAGCAGGGGGGAAAGAGGGGGGGGCACACGTTACTAGATCACTCTGAGTCGTGGAACTCCCGCGGTGGCGCACCCCCGTGCCACCCTCGCGGGGGTCCACACCAGCATATAGTAACGTTGGCTGAGTATGACAAGCCCATAGCCGGTACATGTGGAGGCGCATGAGGAGCAAGAGAGCGCGCGGGAAGGCGCCAGCAGCGCCGACGCTGCTTCAACTGGTATGGTTAGTGGGTAGGCGCAAAGCTGGCTGCGCTTCTGACTCGACGGTTCGGAAACGCGTGCAGACGCCGGACGCAAAGCAGCCGGACGCCGCCGTTCGGCGTCCGTACCCTGCTGCCAGCGAGTGATTCGATGGGAACAATCAGCGCGTGCCAGCTTCGCGCCTGACCACCGATCATTTTCAACCCGAGCTCGGTGTTGAAATGGTCTCCTAGCGTCATCTCCTCGTCACTTCCGTTTCCTCGCACGATAAACTGCGGTATCTCGAGCGATTTCACTTCTGCAGACGGCTGGGCCTTTTTAAAAATGTTCGGGCCATTGTATTTTATAGTGCTTAAGAAGATTGCGCCAAAATGCAAACTTTTTGACATGCAAAAGAAAAAAAAAGATGAGACGACATTTTAATTTTGTTTTTAAGTACTAAAAAACGACATTCGTGAAAAAGATAGGAAATACTGCTTTGCGAAATCTCGGTAATCTTACAAAAAGAGACAAAAAACAACTATACAAAAAGTAATACACGTTAAAAATCGTATATGGGACGTTTTTCTCGCTCGAGAATACATGTTCGCTCTTTCACGCGTGAGTTGAAACGTTGTGGCGCCAGTGTGCAAATTACCCCAACGACTTCCGGTTCTGAACTAGACGGCTGGTTTCGCAGTATTTGCAAAATCAAATATGACACGCTACGTTCTGGAGATGACAAATTATAGCGCTGTCAGATTTAATTCACTCTTATGATAAAAGAATGATTAGTAAAAAAATTGAAAATATACGTGAACTGCAAGAGTGACAGGGCTACCCAATAGAGGGCAGCACTGGAGTTTGTGGTCAAACAAAAGGGTGTATAGCAGCATGAAAGTAAATATATACAAAACGATTTGACTTCATGTAAGCAATAAGTGTTGTCGAGACGGTTGGTCAGCAATGCCGTGCAGGAAGCCGAGGACCGTAGAAGCTAAAAATCGGTTTTTCATTAAAAGTGGGATTTTGCTACTTGGAATTAGACAGTTGTATTTAAATTGCTATTTCTAGAACGCCAGATATGCTTCCGAAGAAATCTCTAAGGCAACGTTTTGTGACTTTAGAGGGTGCTTTGTCCCGAGACAAATGGGCTTTGCGGGAAAACACAACACCGTGCGAAGCTAGTTGCCAAAAGCAAGCAAGCCGTGATTTCGGAGAAGGAATGCCTAACACAGCCAAGTCGCGACGAGACTCCTTCGATTAAATTGTTGTAGGTTGATTTAGGATAGATTAGGCCTACCTTAATAATGCCAATCGAGTTTGCATATGAATACATATTTTAACTTGTCATCGTGCTTCAACTTCGACTTGCCGATTTTATTTTGTGTAAAAACAGGTATGAATGAAGTGACTAAGCGCAACGAATGTTTACTATATATCATTCTCTTCCAGTCGGTGAGAGGGAAAACTAGACCCGAAAGCCTACGGCACTCTTATCGGCTTTTGGCATTAAAAAAAAACAAATATATATATATATACAGATCCGTTTAGAGAGGGTGGCTTCCCAGCAAGGACACCTACGTAGAGGCAGAGTACACCCTACGTTCCAAGCGGGACATTCCGTGAGCGAGCGTGCGAATGGCCGTCGCGGAGGTTTTACATCCGATGCCCTTGTTCACCCATTTCTGATTCCCTTTCTTCGTGTCCAAATGCAAAAAAAACAACAGAATAAAAGACAAGCAAAAAAAAAACTTTCATGTTAAAAATTTTTTGGTTTTTCTGCTTAATGTGTAACTCTTTATGCGTAAGTCTTTCGTGAAATAATTGTATGAAATACCGACGCGCTCCCTAAACAATAGCTCACACTGATCCCCGATTTTTTTTCGTAGAAGAGATTCTCTCCCCCCGCTGACGAAAACTACGGGAACCCGTCTCCACCTGGTCTGTTTAGCGTCCTTTGAGACCACGGATCTAAAATGGTCCCGAATGTAAAAAGAAACAACAAAAAGAATGATGTCACAAAAGACGGAATGTCATAGCGTCGGATGTCTCGACTCTAAATGTTGTGCAAAAAAGCTGAAAAAACAAAACAAAAAAAACTTTCAGCCTTTTTTTTGGCGATGAAAGGCACACCAGTGGAGCTATACAATGAAAGTAATGGCCGGCGCAAGTCGGCGAAGCCAGAGTGGAAGGTTGCCGCCATATGAGTGACGGGATGCCAGGCCATGGCTTCCCACCGTCGCTCATAGATGGCGGTAGTTGTCCAGAGTGAGGAGCCTTCATGTGCGCTTTGCTAGGGTGATGCCACCCTTTGTAATACCACTCGCCGACAAACCAGCGCCATTTTGGTTCTCCGGCGATAATCCGTGGGGCTTATAACCCTCCCGGAAACAAGCACCTTATTCTCACAAGTTCGGAGCAGCGTTGTGGAACCCACGGAGAGGATTAGCATTTTCCCCCCCGGATCGGAGGACCGATGGACACAAAGGCGACATTTCCGGCGCACGGGGAAACAATGAGGAACAAAATGGCGGTGGAAGAGGGTCTGGGAAAGGGAAACGAAGCAGTTGGCATCACTCTATGCGAAGCGCACATGGAGCACTCTAGTCCAGAGTGTTGTGTCGACATTTTCTTTTGCGGGGACACGATCCTAGGGAAACCAGCTCCTTAACAGCTCCGCTGTAAAACAGCAGCGCGAGAGAACGCGAGTGTCTCTGCCGTCCCGGCGTCCCAACTTCTGGCTGTCACAGCTTCCGTGGACTGTCACGCTAGAGAGCGACCTGCAGCAGATCAGGCGTCTGCCACATTCGCCACCGCGGCTGTGGAACCGCCTGGATCATGGCCTGCGACGACATGACACTTGTATGACGTCATCGGGCGGAAATCGAGGGACTACTTTTTTTTTGGTCGCGGTAAGCCGGAAATTGAGGGACTACTGTTTTGGTCGTGGTAAGCCGGAAATTGAGGGATCACTGTTTTGGTCGCGGTAAACACACCAGTCGGAGACGCGTTCCGGGCACCATAACAAAACACATAAAAAAGAAACCGTTGACCTCCCTACTTTTGCTGGTTTTCGCGTAGGCAGAACAAGGACGCCTAATGTAGCAACCTTTATCGATGTGTTCCTGTCACCGAGCGTTATAATGACGCCAGTTGTCCGGTTGCCGCCGGCGTTCATAGATGGCGGCTAGCTCTAAAGAGTGTTGTGTCGACATTTGTTTGCTGGCGGACACGATACTGGAAACTAGCCCTTGGCAGTTCCGCTGTAAAAAATGTTGCCGACGGTATTGCAGGGTATGAGCGTTGAAAACTCAGAAAAGATAAACGCTCTACCATTTATTAGGATAATCGTTTTGAAAGTCTAGGTCAAGTACGAATATCTAACTTTAAAATATGTATACATAAAGCGTAAGTCACAAGACAAACCAAAAAGTAATATTTTTGTTGCTTTTGCTTTTTGCTTCGTTTTTGTGAAGCTTTTGTGATTGCTTTTTGTGAAGCTCAGTCGCAGACACTCCAGCTCACAGACAGTTTAGTTTTGGAAATTTAAAATTTTTATACAAACAAGTATGCGGAAATTGTTTTTTTTTAAATGCTGAAGCTATATTTCTTTAGACAATTACATCAACAAATAGTCGTGTTCAACATCAATGTACATCTGAAAATATAATTAGTTAAAACCGGTGTGGGGTAAAGTATATCTAAGAAGTATTTGAAGTAAAGCACAAAGTAAATGAGAGGTTATGTACTTCAAGTAAAGCCGTAAGTACACGGGGACAGCATACTAAAAGTAAAGTACTATATATATACATTGTACTTTCAAACTGAATTACAATTACATTTTAACACAGCCTTTCGTGATGCCATTTCATTCCCGTGTACAGCGTCTTTTTAACCGCTATACATTGCTTCAGAGGTAATCAGGGTTGCATTATATATTTTCGGAAATGGCGGGGAATATTGGACACAGTCAAGTGGCTTCAGAGTTGACGAAGCATCACTTTGCGATACAAATTTAACAAGACTAAATTTGAAGAATGTAATTTGAAGTGGAAAATTGCTCTTTCCTCGAAAAGTACGAGAAAAAAATGCTTAAAGTAAAGAACAAGTTTATACTCGGAAAATGTAGTTCAAGTAAAGTACGCGTATTCTAAACCTTACTGAAGTACTTTAGGTACAATGTACTTAAGCTACTTTCCATTACCGGTTAAAACGTTCTTCTAGACCAAACTTTTGTGCACAATGGTTTGTACACGATGGATTGACTGCCGAATGATCCCACTAAACAAAGTAATAACTTCATAAGTGACTTTTTTTTAGTTCCCAAAGATATTATTCTAAAATATGTCGGAAACAAAGTTACGTTAGAGTACAACATGTGACCAATTACTTGATTGACCGACCGATATCGAGAACATTGTGGACATTGTTTCGACAACGGCCATATCCTCGACCGATCAAAAGGCACTCAACGAAAATTGATTTCCGTTCAGTGCACACTTAATTTTTTTCAAAGCCACCGGAAATTAAAATAGATCTAAGTTTTGAAGAAAAAAAAAGCGTTAGACATAAAAAAAAGAACTGGAAGCACAGCCAGTAACTGTCCTAAATTTAAATAGTGCGCTGGAACGCCGTTAAGTTGAAGTAGACAAATCTTGGTAAAGAGGCAATACAAGTATACAAGTTGTAGTACATAAAGAGAGAACTTAAAGTATATTTTTAGAATATTTTCAATTTCTAAACATCTAAACTGCACGTAATATACTCAGCGTACTTTCTTATTTCAGCAGTGCGGTCTGCTGGTCGACCCAGCCTGGCAACCAAGGTAAACTGTCAGCGGCATTGTTAGCACGAACGACGACATCGACTCATTTTCTAATTTTTCTCCGAGCGACAATTGGTGAGTATCAGATTTTTACTGCTTGGGTTATAGATGGATGAATTGAGTGCTAATGGCTGTACCCTTTGTAACGGGGGATAGCTTGCGCCACCTAGCTACCAAATGACCCCTTCTGCACCACACTAATAGTTTTGATGATAGGTCTTTAATTCAAAAGAAAACAGAAAATGACCCTGACAATCTCCTGTTTGCGTCGAAGTGTCGCGCGAGTAGGTTCTAAAAAGTACTTGTCCAGATACTACTAGAAACTTACTATATTTTTAGCGTACTATTTTTAACCGAAGGGAAACTAGCTTGGTCCTATTGACCGACGAGCACTGACCCTGCTGTCTCCTGTTTTGCACTCGCTGCGGTCGTACCACCACTTGTTCTCGAGCCGAGCCAGGTCTCCGTTTTCTTTGAACGACAGTACCGCCAAGTTGAGACGATCTCTGCGATAACAAGATAAAAAAAAAATGTGAAAAAGACAAATTGATTGATTAGAGGCGTCACGCGATATATCTGACTTTTCCGCGGAGACCAGTTGCAGTAGAGAACCACTAACGGTTTGATTGGTGATAAGCGGAATTAGAGACGAATAGGAATGTCTCCAGTGACGACTCTAAAAAAACTGGGCTTGGTGAGCACAAACCATCTTAAAATCACTCAGCAGCTAACGAGGCTGCAACATTAGCCTAATAAGAACGCAGGAAAACGAATCACGAAGCCAGACGCGTGAAAGTATTAAGCGACACACTCCGTTTCACGAGTTATCGGTGACTAGGGTCCCTGACAACCCGGCGTGGTGGGTCCCGATCACACCTATAATAACTCCGCAGTGAATGAGATTGTGATATTAACCAATAAGAAGGCAAACAACAACAACAACAATGAATTATGACGAACCCGGAAGCATCCTGCGTTTCTTTACTGTAGCACATCTAGTTTCAACATGAGTTGGACGGTGGCGCCACCTCGTGCGCAGACCGGATGACCTACCTGAGCGTGGATCCCAGCGGAGTGGCGACACCATATCCCTTGGCGTCGAGATTTCCGCCGACCTTCATGGTGTCGCAGGGCTGCCTCTCGTTGATGTGAGTCGTTCTTGGTGGACTCCATGAGGAAGGCGTACTTGCCCTTGGACTCGCGCACCCGCCGGATGCCTTCTTCAGTACGACGACGTGAACACTTTCTTGTTCGAGTTCATGAACTCCCACATGCGCGCATAGACGGCGATCTTGGACCGCTGGGCACAAAAAAAAAGAAGAAAGCGAAACAAATTTTTAAATATAAATGTCTCGTTACATTTGCTGCAAGCCCGAAGAGCAGACTAAATAAAGATGTGGCAACACCATGTTTAAAAAGTTAACCTGAAGAACCTGAAAATGAGAGCTGACGATTCTTAGAGACCTTCAACAAGGACTTCTTGACATTAAAAAGATCATCAAGACCTCTAGGCCATGTTGACATTGAAAAGGTCAGCAAGACCTCAAGGTCCTGTTTGCTTGGAAAATATAATCAAGAGCTCAATATCCCGTTGACTTTGAAAAAGGCCATGAAGACCATACCTTTTGAACTTCATGGAGTCTACCGATACCTTAATCGCGTTTTTCTTTCGGGTCCATCTGAGAGTTTATACTAGGTTCACGCTTTCCGCTTTCATGAAGTATTCATGTGCGAAGCATTTGTTATAGGAACAGTAAAAACTACTGTTGATCGCGCTGAAGTTCCGATGGGCCACAGTGGACAACTTGCCAACATAATATTCGTTTTAAGAACTGGCCATTTTGGCAGAATCTGACATAAAAAGGCGTCATGGAAGTGACGTCATCCGCTATGCTTTGCGGGCGTCACGACCAGGTCACTGGACGACTCGATAACGTAACCCTAGTTAGATACATTGTGCGACACTCAGCGCGAACGCGACATCGGTACTTTTTTAGTTTAACTTCGAAAGCACGTTGGCTTGAAGCAAAATAATTTTACCCCTTAGGTTAGTGCACCACATAAGCAGCTCTAACCTCACTGGTAGATATAAAAGAAAAAAAAAACTTTCAATTATCAGTGAGAAAAATAACTGACGATCGCTTGCTCGCACTACACTGTCGCGCTGTGTACAAGTATTTTGTCAAAAATTACAAAATTGAACTGTGTCTTTATATATATGTAGATAGTCGGTTACAAGTCAAGAAGGTAGGAGAAAGCTCCTCCACAAGCGTGATGCGCACGTTTCAAATCCCTCCGCAGTCGAAAGAAGAGTTCACTGGAAACGCTCCTTGATCCGCTTCAACGGATAATGGTGCTAACTCTGTCTTCGACCCCTGCTTCAACGGATAGTGGTGGCTAACTTGTCTTCGACCCCTTTTTTTACGAAAGCTACCTTTGTATTCATTGGAGGGGTAACTCGAGCCCCTGAAAGCAGCCTTTGTATCCATCGGAGGGGGAAGCTAATCCCCGAAAGTTGTATTTGTTTCCATCGGAGGGGAAGACTCTAATCTCCCTCTCGTGGCTTCCACAATGCTAAGTCAAAGTCGAAAGATAAAGCAAATATGTACAGAAAGGCAAGACCCTCCTCGCTCCGTTGGCCGCGACGTCACGGAAACGATGGGACACTATTGGATGCGGAGGTGGCGGAGGGATATATGATTCCCTTTGAGGGGCATTTGCCGCTACTAGAGTGCCTTTATGTGCGCTTCGCATAGAGTGATGCCAACTGCCTGTTTCCCTTTCCACACCCTCTTTCACCGCCATTTTGTTCCTCTCATTGTTTCCCCGTGCTCCGGAAAGTGGCCTTTGTGTCCATCGGTCTTCCCATCCGAAGGAGAGGATGCTATACTTCGTTTCAGCTTGGGTCCAGACGCAGCCGATGCTACGAGCGCGAGCGTGTGGCCCTGAACAGTGGTTGCATTCCACGAGCGCGGGTGCTTGGCAGGACGCTGAGTACGCCGGAGCTCGCGCTTGTAGCATCGCCTGCGTCTGGACCCAAGCTGAAACGAAGTATAATCCTCCTTCCGTGGGTTCCACAACGCTGCTCGGAACTTGTGAGATAAGGTGCTTGTTTCCGGGAGGATTTTAAGCCCACGGATTATCGCCGAGAACCAAAATGGCTGCTGGTTTGTCGGCGAGTGGTATTACAAAAGGTGGCATCACCCTAGCAAAGCGCACATGAATGGCTCTTAGCCGCTACCTGCGCAACCTGTAACTTACTACAGCACGCCAGGTTTTGTGGTGACGGTGTACGACCGACGGCACTCACCCTGAAGAACTCCTGGGTGGAGGAAAACCAGAGGGTGCCGTACTCGACCTCGGTCTGCTTGGCGAGGTCGTCAGCCGAGATTGATGTGAGCGTCACCATCCTCTCAACGGTGAGGAAGGCGGCCAGGTTTGGCCGCGTAGCTCGAGATGATGATGAGCGTGAAGAACCACCACACACTGCCCACCATGCGACCCGACACGGACCTACGCAGCAACGCCCGTCCGCATAAACGCACTCCGAGCAAGGCTCTGTCGCGCCCATACCCATACCTCCCTTTTTCAACCAACGCACAGCTGCAGGCTTTTTGTTTGGTCGTCTTTAACCGAGCGTATAAACAGCGAAGGCTCATAGGAGCACGCAATCGCAGAGCTGTAAAATACTCGTTTTATATTAAAAAAAACAAAACAGTCTGCATACACTGTTTTGAGGCGTGTTCTTCCTCGCATATGAAGGTCCAGTCACACCGGTCAGCAATCTCCGCGGACATATCCGCAGATAACTTCGTCATCCTGCCTGCAGCGAACACCGTGTTTGTTTTATACGATGTGTGAGCCGCGTGATTGCGGTCCAAAGAAACGCGAGAACTCTTGAGAAATGCACATGCACGCACGAACGTAACCTTTGCTACGGTGCTCTGGAACACGCGTCTCCGACTGGTGTGTTGTAGCGTCCCGTCCCCCATAGATCAGAGAATGGTCCCGAAGGGGAAACGAATGACATTACGGGAGCTGGAGTGTCATGTTGTCGGACGCTGCGATCCCAGCGGTTAATGCGGAAAATCTCCCCCCCCCCCCACAAAAAAAAAAGAAAAGAAAAAGAAAAACTGAAAGATTTTTAAAAATATACTGTAATGCGGAATTGGAACGCAGCTCTTGAAAAGGAGGAGGGGGAGGGCACGGAGGGGAGGGTATGGAGGAGAAGGGGGACCACACATTCCATACCCTCCCATCCTCCTCCTGCGCACCCTCCCTTCCCCTTCCTCCGTATCCTCCGCTACTCCCCTCCCATACCCTGGCCACCACCTTCGCTACCCTCCTCCTCCGTACCCTCCCCTCTCCTGCTCCTCCATAGCCTCCCCTCCTCCTTCTTTGCGTGCGCCTTCCCCGCCTCCTCCTACATACCGTTTCCTTCTCCTCCGTGCCCTTCCTTCCTTCCTCCTCCTCCGTACCCTCCCTCTCCTTCATACCCTCCCCCTCCTACTCTTCCGTGCTCTCCCAACCTCCTCTTCCACCACCATCCCTCCTCCTCCTCCTTCCCCTCCTCTTCCTCCGTACCCTCCTCTCTCTCCTCCTCCGTACCCTCTCCTCATCCTCCCACATACCCTCCTTCTTCTCCGTACCCTCTCCTCCTTCTCTATACCCTCCTCCTCTCCTCTTCCATACACTCCCCTCCTCTTCCGTACCCTCCCCTCCTCCTTACCGTCACCCTCCTCCTCCTCCGTAGCCTCCCCTCCTCCTCCTCCGTAGCCTTCCCTCCTCCACCGGTTACGCCGACGGCGACGCCGCAAAACACGGGAACGAGCGCCTAAGAGCTGCGCTCTAAAGAGTAGGAGCGAGACGCGAGTGTCGCTGTCGTCGTGGCGTCCCAACACCTGGCTACCTGAAGGTTTTGTGGACTGTGAAACCAGAGAGCAGCCCGCATCAAAGACAGTCTGTATGCCACGTTTACTTCCGCTGCTGCTGTGGGACACCACCAGGATCGCGCCCGGCCACAACATGACACTTCTACGATGTCATCGGGCGGAATCCGGAGGACCACGTTTTAGGACGCGGTAAGAACACCAGTTGGAGAGGAGACGCATTTCCGGTACCATAGTTTTCGCTGCAGCGTCATGCAAGTTAAAAAATTGGGTTGTGGGGATATTTATACAGCGTGTAGTTGGTCAGCCATTTACAGTTGCGACAGAGTCACTCGCTGTAGATTAGCAATTTAGCCAGTGCGGTACAACCGCTAGCCTGGGGTCTTTAACGTGCACCACGCAGTAGTGATACACGACCGCACGCCGGTACGATGCTCATGCAAGTTAGCCTGATTCACATTATGCGATTTTGCTCTAGATTTCGTAGTTCCGATGGCAAACGCCGTAACTTTCACATCACTTTTTAATTTTTTTTTGATGCACGTGTGGCAGTACAATTGGAAAATTATAGTAAAATCGAATCAGGGTGAATCAGGCTTGACATGTGACAACGCATCAATACGTTTCTCATGTGTATGCGGAGCGCCAGCTCATCTCGCTTCTTGAGCGGAGGCTGTGGTGACGTCAGAGAGACGCCGAGCTCTGATTGGCTCAATCGGAAGGATAGTGGGTGGACCTCAAGGCAGCTAGCATTGAGGTCTACCCACTATCCTTCATTCAGAACCAATCAGAGCTCGGGGTCTTTCTGACGTCACCGCAGCCTCCGC
>JAZHYW010054310.1:0-10600 GCA_037355805.1 Ixodes ricinus | reverse complement strand
AAGAAATTTTCGGGTGTATTTCTGGTATCGCGATACTATCACGGAGCGAATCTATCTCGTTATATAGTTTTTTTTTCAAGAAGTCGTGTATTTATTTTGGGGGCAAAATACGTGAATGTTAGAAATTCTACATCGAGTACCCGTCTGTTGGATAAGAAATATTGCACAAATAATGTAGATCGTGTTTCTCCTCAGTTCTTTGTACACAAATGCAGGGGTGCGGCCACCACTCTTATGGAGAACATCTGAAATTTTGAAAGAAATGCATTTCCCTACCCATATTTCTGCAAAATGTGTTCCTGTATTTGTATTTCCAAATACATGTTTGTGTATGTTGCGAGTGCAATTTCTAATACGCATCGCGATACCTGTTTTCTTTTTTCTTTATAAATGCATTTCAGTATTAATATTTTAGACGTCTTTGCCATTACAGTTGTATGCTTCAAACATGTCCACAGACAGTTTTTTTTTATCATCAATGTGGCTGGGCCGTCAAACAAGAAAGAAACCACCTCCAACGGTGTCCGAAGTCACCGTCTTTCGTACGAGGTATTCAGCAGCATCGTGGCGGCTTTAAACACTTCTCAAAGTGACCTCGTCGACGCGCCTGCAAACATTTTTCTTCGAGCAAAACTAGTTCCAAACATAATGGGCCTCGAGACTTTTTTATCTCGGCTATGGGCTCCGATTGGTCTGGCTTCGAATGGATTCGGCTTAGCGCTTACACGCGGAGCCGTACCAGAAGCCTCATCTCAATATCTGAGCACGCCAGAGAGAGGGGGAAACTCAATCGGAGGGAAAAACGCTGTTTGATTACGTGCCCCGGAATTCAAAAACGGGGCTCGAACCTTCCTTCCGCGGCGCGTTCCAAGTTTCCCCGTAATCTAAGGAAAGCACTCGGGAACTTTTTTTTTTTGTTATTTTTTCGGGCGTGCCTATTTCGATGGAAGGTGCGCTTCTCCGCATAACAAGGGTCGCTTCTCTCACATGTCTTGGGGGACCTGGAGGAGGATTTGTTTCGCTCACGTCCAGAATTTCATCGAGTCTGTTTTTCTTTGTGTGTTTTTGTATTAAGCCGGGAATAGAGGTTTCCTCGAGCCTGCCTAGAAATGAAAAGCGTACGCGGCGTCCGAGGCAGCTTCTTTCGGGGACTGCGTATAGAAGATATTAGGACTTTGGGAGGTCCCTAGCGTGTGAGAGACTCTGGACGTAATCAAAAAAGACTATGCCGGGATTCTGCGGAACGTTGTGCGTAAAATGCGATAACAAGGTTGTCTTTTTTAAGTTTAATTTTACTTTTGTTACTAGGTATTCGTCGCTGTGACTGCCGAAGAAGGGGAATATGATAATCGTTAATCGAGTCATAGAGAGAGCGAGGCTACGCCAATATAAGAAACTGAGTTGTCGTATATAGACCGCGCTTTATATATTTTTCTTATATGGCATACACATAGGCTTGGTACCGTTTTCTGCGCATGAACTGCGGCCCGTGGCGCTTTCCGACGGATCATCCATTCGCATCGTGCAAACACGACTCCTGATTTTGAAACACGAACCGCTTTATAGTATGGCCCTGCGAACACGCGCCGCCACGGCTCCCTTTTGATTACTGGCCTCTTATTCCTTTCAAAGCCTCGTTGAGCTTTCATTGACATGCCGCCGGCTGCGTATAGTCAAATTCTTCCCCGGTAATTTAAAGCGCACGTAACCACCAGCGCGCTGCGTCGCTTTCCAGCGCTGTGACGTCATACCAGCGGCTCTCCCTTCCCTCTGCTGCGTCCTGCCACGTCTTTCCACCGCTGTCTCCCAGGCAACCGACTCGGTCACGACGACGATCGGCTTTTATTACGGGCCGTGCACACCCGACACCGAACAAAACCTCACTCAGTCTCGTTTTGCGTTGTGGGCAGCTTTCCTTTTGTGGGTGGGAAACTTCCAACACTGAGAGGGGTCACCAATGCTTCTCAGTTTTTGTGGCATAAAAAACACTATGCCTTTCGTTAAATGGAGTAGTCTTGAAATTCTCATCTCAGACTTTGGTGGTAAAGTCCCTTCTATACACTTGCTATTTCAAAACAAATTATGGACCAAGTTTCGGCTGTCTACTTAATGATAATCCGTAAGGATAAGAAAAGTGAAAGAAACACAACCGTTCACCTGACTTAATTAGTGGGCGAAAGACAGCAAACACTGATCGCAATCAAGTGAAATACATGTTCTCCGGGAGATTTTCTTTTATTATTTACCTCTTGACAGTCATCAATAGGCCGCAAAACAAAAACAAAAATGGTTGTTAAGCAAACGAAAAATTTCACAAATCATCAAAAGTGCCGAGTAAATATTGTAGAAACAAAAATATTTGTATGCCGCGCTTGTAAAACTAAACCACTCAGCTGCAAAACAAATGTCAGTTAATTACTCCTACCAATGAAGAAACTCAACGTTCTGCAGTATAGAGAATCTGCTCGATAAACTATGCAACGATCAATTTTGATTCGTGTTTATAGCAAGTACAGCTGACACCTATTTAAACCCGATTGTCGCGGCTCACCTTTTTTTCACTTTTATTGAAGCTTTTACGCGACGAGTCATTTTACGTTATAGAAACTAACGAGACTTACTAAGAAAATAATATCTAAGATCTTCAACATTACCGCAGTTGCGTGCACGGGACCTAGACTTTCTGATAGCTTTTATGGTCGCTGTGACTGCAGACGCTTCAGTAATATATCAAGTATATGTTCTTTGTATCTCAAGTTCGTTCAAGTTCCACGCAAAGTCTTGCGCTTTCGAACACTTACACCACAAATATATATCTATATAAATAAAAATAAATTAATCTCCACAAAAGGCCCGAAGCAACCCGAATGCCACCGGTGACAGGCTTGCTAATACGCGAACAAACTTCCCGAATCAAATCATCACCCCAGGGCGCAATTTTTCTTGACAACATTTGAAGAAAATATCGATTGTTGTGAACGACGCCTAAAGAACGGCTCCATGAACCGGGCTGAACAATGGGGAGGTCACGTTATAACAATCAAATTATAAAGATTCGGGCGAAAATTGCACCCTGGGGAACAACACTACGTCAAACCAATTGTTTTCGCGGTTGCCGTCTCCGCAGCAGTTTTCCCGCCGTTTCAACGGAAGGACGAAGTGTGGAAAAAGAAAACTTAGAAGCTTCATTTGCCTCATTATTGCTGTGGTCATCTTTTATTTCTAAAAGAGTAGTATATGATGTGTTCAATACAAAATATAAGAGCCTATAGGAATTTATATGAGACGTTATAAAATCTGGCATAATCTAATATGTATATAAGCCCTGAGAAAGCCGGTGCCTCCCGGCTAGACAGTTAGGAATAAATAACGTTTTTATTTAATGTGTGTATACATATATTGGGAGCGAGGGAAGATTGACATGGGGAGGCGGTAGTAATAATGTGAACGAAGATGGGAGAGAGTGATTAGTGCATATTTGTCATTCTAAGTCAGGGAAAGGGAAAGAGCTGGGGAAATATTGGGCAAGGAGCGGGCACCGAACTTGCAGCCTTCGCCTATCCGGAGCGACGCCTGAACCGATTAGACCAGGGGTCTCAAACACGCGGCCCGCGGGCCGCATGCGGCCCGCGACTCGCTGGAACGCGGCTCGCAGGCAGCCGGCTACGAGTCCCGGTTCCCATGCCTCGAGCACTAGAATTGGCATGCGCCATGAGGGATCTCATCTTCGTTCATTACTTTTCGATCCGTAGCTCTGCTTTTTTAACGCATTCACATAGTTTAGACTTATCCGTGTTCATTTGCCCTTTGTTTCGAAACTTTATTCCTGGCCTCCCAGCCTTTTGTAATATACAACAATTCCGGCTTCTTAGGCTGCAAGCACAAGCTGTTCGTTGAAGGATGGATCTCGGCTGCGCGAACTTTCGGTCAGCCGGAGACAACTCCCAAAGATAACGCTTCGACCTCGGGATTCTTTTCTTAAAAATATGTCATCATTAAAAGACAAGTGTGTGTTCAGAGTGTTGTAACACAAATCTCCAGGATATCAATAACTGCCAAAATCGTTTTTAGAGTGATGTCAAGCTTGAATAATTCCTGCGAAACGGAAACGACAGTGTACTTGCTCTCTTGTTCTAACAAAAATGGCCAAGAACGTTGGCGGGGCTGTGTCCTTTGAATTTCTGTATCAGTCACGGTCGAAAGTAGTCATATAAACAAATCAAATCTAAAGATGTGACTGGCAAAACTCTGAGTTTGCAAGAAGCATATAGCACGAGGAATCTCTCTCTCCTAAAATATTTGCAGACCCCCCCTCTCCCCCACCCCCCACCCGTCTTATCTTGGCCCTCAAGCTTCCCGGTGTGGGCGATCTGGCCTCCACAGCCAAATGAGTTTGAGACCACTGGATTTAGACCATCCCAGCCACTGGTTTCGGCGGACTAAATTTTTTACCTTTCCCTGACTTTAGTGGGAAAAATGCAATAATCCCTCTTTCCCACATTCGTTCAAATTATATATATATATATATACTTTTTTGGGGGGAGGGGAAGGGGGTAGGTTGCTAGAGTTTTTATTGTATGTTGTTGTATGTTATTTAAACCCCAAAGGCCCTTTCGGGCGTTAAATTAGGGGCATCGGGATACAGAGATTGGTACAACCTGAATCAAGTGGCACCAAAAAGAGACAAAGATAAAAAAATAAAGATAGAAAGCATAAATCGAAGGTACAAAGTATTTGGCGCAATTTTGGCCTTCAAACATACGATATAAAAAAAGATGGCGCACAATAAAAACATGTACATCAGAAACAAGACACTGAAAACAACAAATATGGCAGCGTGTTACGTTTATCAAGTAGTGTGGTACAGCGAGAGTTTTCCTGAATTATTCTTCGGTATAGTTGCCGTTATGGTGACGAACCCTAAGAACGTTGTGTCCCAACACCGACGCGGACAGCTTGTGCAACCCTATAGGCGTGCGACTGGAACGACCGTTGATATATTTAAGCTTCCAAGCTTTCCCGCGGTTCTCCTACCCCGTAAAGTTCTCGGATAAATTTCACAACCACGGTTAGTTGAATAATACATAACGAGCGGGAAAAGGCCGAGTCGGGGCTAGTCAGGAGCATGTATTAAACTTAAGGAAGCGCTTCCAACATCTCACTTCAGCGCTGGAGTGACGCAGTGCAGGACATTCAAAATATTTGGATCCCACGTGTAAAGTCGAGAAATCGAGAATTCCCAGTTCGCCTTGAGTTGCGCTGGATTAGCGTGGCACGCAAACGGCGTCGCGTGATGCAGCGTCATCTGGTAGGGGGACATCTTGGGGCACACCAACTAACCACGTGACTACGTCACATGTCGTTAAGTCACGGTGTCAGGTGACGACCAATGCTGACCACGTCTCGTGAAAACCATCCGCTGAATTAGGTAGTCGACTGAAGGTTTTTAGAAAAGGCTTCCCGTGAATTCACGCTACACTTTTCTTGAGGATCCTGCTCTGAAGGAGACTATCCCTGTTCAAAAGGGAACGTTTCTCTCGTGATTCGTTCAGTAACCAAATCAAATCTTATACAATAAAGGTATCTAAATTCGTGTTTAGACAGCATGAAGTCAGTCAGCCTTTGAGGTATCGTGGCCCTGGTTGATGCTGTAATGAGAGCTTTGCCAGTGCGGTACAACCCGAAGCCCGTGGTGTTTAACGAGCACGATGCAGCCGACGATAACTGACAGCAAGCCGGTACGAGGCTCATCCAGATCGAAACGGGAAAAAACGGGTTGGAACCTGGGATCCTTGGGTTCATCAGCGCAAGCTTTCGCTCCACGTGCTGCTGCTCTTGGGGGTCTAACACACCCGGCCACCGACCTCCTAACTATACGCAATAAATCATATAAGGCGCACAAAAGTTATTGTACGATCTTTAATAGTCCTATATATTTATTCGAGTCATCCGTATGAGTTTTATCACAGGGATTAGTCATACACTATGCGGTCATCAGACCGTAAAGTGAGCCCCAAAGCAACAAATCCCGCGTCATCATTCAATCCCGAAAGGGACCATCATCAGAACCACATTGTGAGTACTATCCAACGTTTCATAAAGAGATTAAGTTTTTTTCCTTCAAAACTCTCTCAGCGAACCATCGGCCGCCGCTTCGAGGCTTCAAGGACGTTCCGCTACAAGTCCTTCCTGCCGGCCTTTACCACTTTCGCGTATTCTTTGATCATCCTTCGGACTACCATAATGACGGTGGCTTACGATCAACGAGACGGTCCCGCCTCCTTCCAAATAAAACGAGACATCCACGTCCCTCAGGAAAGAACCAGTATCGTCTGTTCTCCCTTACAACTTACGATGCACCACAGAGGACGCTACGGGCCATCGGAGCCAATCCAAAGCGGTATGAGTGTCACGTGACAGTCGGGAGTGGCGCAGCGATGGGGGCTGGAATGTTTTGGTTCACAGTACTGCGGCACTGACTAACAGCTTAAGAAACCTAGGGTGAGGCTTGTTAAGTTCACGATGGTTGGTCTATACGCGGAAGACCGGCTGACGTGCACGTATAGCATCCGCCGCGGTCCATCGTAAGGTGAGACGGAGTACGTCGTGGTCGCAAGCATCCCTCCACGTCCTCGGCGTCCTCGTGGCACGACCCTATCGTCACCGACGGGTCCTTAGCAGCTGCGGACGTTCGAGCGACCGGAACGGGAGCGACGACGATTCCGCCTGCCTCGGCGTCCAATGACTGCCGTGGCTAATCTTGCACAGCGCGGTTTGCCCGGAGACGGCGGCCCCCTTGCCTTCATTAACAACCCGGGCCCGGCGACATGTCGTCGGTGACCGTCGGCCGAGGGTCGCTTGGCGAGCGAGTCGCCATCTTATCGAGGTGTTGCCTCGGTGTCGGTGGCATTAAAGAGGCACTCGAGTGTGTTTTTTTTTTTTTTTTTTTAGAAGCCTGTTTTTGATGGCATATTGTTGGAGGCACTTTAGTTACCATCTACCATCTATAGATGGCAAGACGTCGTAGTAAACTCGCTGGAGTATATATGCACGGATACTCGATATTTTATCTTAGAAGGCGCGGGGGGGGAGGTCTTTAGACCCCCCCCCTCCATGTACCTATGGAAGTAGGTAATTTTGTAGAGATTCCGAACGTCACTGTTAGTGCTCTTTTACACACGTGCATTATATTTTTACAAAAAAAAAGTCAAATATTTGGGTGTAGAAGGCGTAATAGAGCAATTCTTTTTTTATTTTAAACGCCGTTCTATGGCACCCTTTGAGGTCATCTCCAATGCGCAAAAAGAGGCAACTTTCACGATCTTTGATTCGACTTCTAATAATAAAATCGGCCGCTTATGAGGATAGATTTGACATTTTAAAAATGCTTAGAGCCCGTCGATTGAGTTATCACTGTGAATAGAATACCTCAAAATTCACTTGAGTGCCTCTTTAAGTTATCAAAAGGACAGAGGTCGCTGTATCGGGCTTTGCGTTCCTTGATAATAATATGCTCCTGTCGGGCTTTTTTGAAGCATGCTCCGCTCCCAGAAATCTGTACGTCCGTTCACACGTCCATGTAGTACGCCTTGCTTAGGCAGCAGGCCACGTCAGCACACGTGGTTTGGTTGCCATGGACAAGGGAAACAAAATAATGTACCCAAGCAACCTACTCAGAATTAAACCAATATATAAACCAACGTGCCACCCACAGACAAGTCCCTGCTTGTCCACACCAGGTGTGGACATTGTGCGCGCCCAGAAACCGATAGCAGCGCCACCGCAGCAATATGACGTCAGAGTTGCCTGTGGGTGTATACGGAGCGCAAGTTCGTCCGCTTCTTTTTTTTTTTTTTTGCAGGGGGTTGGATGACGTCAGAACGCCGAGCTTTGATTGAAGGATAGTGGGTAGACCTCAATGCAGCTTGTTTCGAGGTCTACCCACCATCCTTCAATCAGAGCCAATCAGAGCTCTCCGTTCTGACGTCACTATACAACCCCTGCTAAAGAAACAGACGAACTTGCGTCCCACATACTCGTCGTCCACAAGTTATCAAAGCCAGAACTTGTCGTGCCGTCGTTCAATGCACAATCTCTGCGTCAGCTCTACTTTTTAGGCGTACCTGCTATGCCGTACGTCTCCTGTAGTTACAATATATTGATAGTCTCCGCGGCGCACGGTGATCGTGTAGAGAATTGTGATGGCAATTAATGAACGCCCAGAAACGGCACTTCAATGTCTGGGAAACGAATTTAAACTATCGCACCTTAAATAATGCGTTCCGTTCATTATATGATTTGGAAAAATTGTAAATAAATGTGGTTTCCAATTTTTTTTTTACTTAATTTTTGTATTTTATTAGCGTCTGCGTTTTGATTTCTCAATCGCATTGTTAGCACTCGAACTGTGCTACGGTGCTAAAAGATGAGGAAGGTTACAAAAAGGAGTGACTTTTGCACACCGAGACACTATTCTCCGAGTACCGGTAATCGAAAGAAAATGCCATGTCACAGCGTTCACGTGTCACGTTTAAAATAAACAGTTTCCTACGGTGCAAAAAAAATAAGAGATGGAATGATCGATTGAGGCCATTTCACTCCTAGGTAGCATATCTTGGTTGTTGAGCGGGTGAGTGGGCAATGGAACTGCTTAGAGACACCTTCATTAGAAGTTGCCTGCGTCGTCGTGGAGATGCGTGGCATGGTCGTATATGTTTCGCTGATCCAACTACAGTCACGATGTCGCGTAATCGTCTTGGCCATTAACGGGCACTTCACAAGCTTGATCCTTCATCGGTCAAGTCTTCGCGGGACTCCTTTGGGGGCGTATATGCTCCAAGAAATCTTGTGCGGCTACTTCCCCGCAAATCACTCGGGAACACATACAAGCACATAAAATTAAAAGAAACGAGATTATGTAACGAAAATGTAATCATGACAGCAAAACAAAATATACATAAACAAGCCCAAACGCTAAATAAGATTTAAAAAGTAATTGAAAGACATATAAGTAGGCAAGAAAGAACAGCTATACCCGTTTTCACCTCAAGAACCGTAGTAAGAAAAATCTGGCTTCTCGCGGAGGCAGAGCATTACTAATTTATCCCTCATGCTCATAATTAAGATATAGACGCTTTCAGGGAGTCAGTTACTCGAGCTGCCACCAGTCGGCGCGCCCTCCGCGCGCTTTCCGGGCCGCCATAGCCGACCTTCAGTTTCTCGCCGTTGCTCCGCGTTGTGTGCTGCACAGGCCACTACCGGAGCTTCGTTTTCGTGTTCTTTTACGTTCCGCGTTGAAATCTTGTATTTTCTTTAGGTCTTTTCGATATTTAGGACTTTCATTTAATCATTTGATATCTATATTTCGACATAGCTCTTGTATTTTCTTATTTATGGAATGGAATCGGACAGCGAATGGATCGACGATACAAGATTATGAGGCTTCAATGACCATGTAAGTTCATCCCATTCTTACGTTTTTGTCGCTAATAAAGGGCAGTCAACACTATTGCGACATATGTAAATTTCAACTGACGCAGTAAGGCTATCGCAGTCGTGCTTCTCGCTGCATGTGCGCGCTCGTTTCCGTAAAGCCGACCCGCATGTAAGCGATTTAGCGTGCGACGAGACGAGCGACGGAGATTTCTCACTGTCGCCCGTCGCATCGCTCGGTTTTGGGATTTCTAGAAAACGTCGCTCACCGTCTTGGTCGCTTGCTCCGTCGCTTCCATGCGGTTTGCCTCGTCGCGCGACTGACCGAGCGACAGCGAAGCGGGTCGCCGTCGCTTATCTCGTCGCTCGCCAAATCGCTTACATGCGGTTTATACTCAATTAATTTACAAGCACACAACATTGAACCATTGGCGCCTCGATATTAAGTATAAACCGCATGCAAGCGATTTGGCGAGCAACGAGACAAGCGACGGTGACCCGCTTCGCTGTCGCTCGGTCAGTCGCGCGACGAGGCAAACCGCATGGAAGCGACGGGAGCAAGCGACCAAGACGGTGAGCGACGTTTTCTAGAAACCCAAAAACCGAGCGACGCGACGGGCGACAGTGAGAAATCTCCGTCGCTCGTCGCTGACTCTCGTCGTTGTCGCCGTCGCTCGTCTCGTCGCACGCTAAATCGCTTACATGCGGGTCGGCTTTACGGAAACGAGCGCGCACATGCAGCGAGAAGCACGACTGCGATAGCCTTACTGCGTCAGTTGAAATTTGCATATGTCGCAATGGTGTTGACTGCCCTTTATTAGCGAGAAAAACGTTAGAATGGGATGAACTTATATGGTCTCTGAAGCCATAATCTTGTATCGTCGATCCATTCGCTGTCCGATTCCATTTCATAAATACGAAAATACAAGAGCTGTGTTGAAATATAGATATCAAATGATTAAATGAAAGCCCGAAATATCGAAAAGACCTAAAGAAAACACACAATTTCAACGCGGAACGTAAAAGAACACGAAAACAAAGCTCCGGTAGTGGCCTGTGCAGCACACAACGCGGAGGAACGGCGAGAAACTGAAGGTCGGCTATGGCGGCAGGGTCACGTGACGTCAAGATGGCGGCGCCCATGAAATGTTGCCTGAAAGGGTCTATA
>JAZHYW010054309.1:0-19625 GCA_037355805.1 Ixodes ricinus | reverse complement strand
ACGTCATGTTCTTCATTCATGATGTCGTCCTGCTGGCAGGGATCGCCATGATCAAGTTCTGTCTCCATGTTGCTCCATTCATCCAATGACTCATCAAAGCAAGCACCCGTTTCGAGTTGGTCACTGAGTTCTTCGGCAGGGTCGTCGGAAGTGGACAATGTGGGCTGCCCGTATCCAGACGTTGAAGGAGGTGAAGCCTCGCCGCCGGGCGCAATGCTTCCTTCCAGGCAACGACCGCGCTCGGTCCGGTTCCGGCATTTCGTTGAACTCGGAATTATGAACGGCTCACCCTTTTCTAAATAGTTCTTCCTACGCTTTCTCTTGGGCACTGATTCCATTGTCGTGGCCTCGACTTTGCCCGACTAGCAACTAGCACTCGTCACACCTTGAGCACCTTGAGCACAGAAAGCATGCACATACGATTTTTTTTTCTAAAAGAGCCAATGCTATGGAAAGCGAAACTGAGATGAACGGGAGTTTTTTCTTGTTTTTTGTATCTGTATAGTTTTGAGCCCTGTACCGCGGCAGCCTGTACATTTTTTTCTCACATAATATGACCGATATCCGTTTAATACCTACTGGAAAGATGCCCACTCAAATATTCTTCCAATTTCAGCAAAAATTACCTTGGTTTCGGTTTGTTTCAGATAGGATTGGATTGGCTTTTATAGCTGGAAGCGATAACTACCAACGCCGGACAAACGATGTTTTTTTAACAACAAATAAACTTAACATAATAAATTCCTTTGATCATTTTAAATATTTTAAAAAATATACCAGTAATAATAGTGCTAATATAAACCAAGGCAGAATGTTAGTTCAATCCAGTCCAACCTTTACGTACCCACGCCACCCACGCATTGACCCACGCCGCCCACGCCAGCCCGCCAGCTGGCCAGTGCTATGCTCTGGACGCTCTGGCCACACTGTGTATCTGCCAGCTCTGGACCAAAGCCTGCCAAAGCAGCCAAAGACACGTTAGCAACGTTAGGGTTATCTTGAGCGGTGGTATTGCTTTCATTGCTGTCGATATGTTCTACGCCTACGTTATTTACCTTGATGGCGCTAAAGCTATCGTTAGCGTAAACTGCATCAAGAAGTTTAAGCCGGCGAGTGCGAATGATTTCGACCCCGACGTTCTGAAGAACGTCTATTGGAAGTCCACTGGAGCGTGCGCCGGCGAGGGCTACTACAAAGCGAAGATCCAGATGCTTTGTGGTAAGTTGTTGTTTTCTATCCATACGGGCGCGAAGCTCATCGTTTACTGCTAACCATTAATGTTCGCGAGCCCCGAATTTCTGGCGAATTTCACGCGTCCTTAAAATAAGAAATTTAAGGACGTGGAAAGCGAAAATTTGGTGGGCCCCCGTTCCGGCGTCCCCCGTTCCGGCGTCTAGAATTCGCGAAATTCTGTAGGCACGAATATGTCCCTGCGCCCGATTTTCAAAGAACTGGTTGGCGAAAGCAAAGGGTTTTCACATTGTTGAACTACGGGGTGGTCCAGATGGCAGCCACGACACTTCAAATAAATCGTAACACGTCGGCTTTGTAAGCTACGACAAAGTTGCCACACAAGTTCGACTAGGCTGGTGCATTTAATTTGTAAAAGTATCAAATAAAAGACTTGTTGAAATAAGGGTTATAGCGCAGGCTAGCTGGTGAACGACCATACTTATAAACCCGGATACAAGGGGGGGAAAGGGGGACAAACACAAGGACTTTGAGACGTAATTCAATGTGCATGTTTTGTTTTACAGAGACCCGAGATGAGCTTGTAGCAGCCATGAAGAAAAAGCACGTGGCCATCCCCATCATTTTGAACTCAAAGTTTGAGGTATATGTGCGCCTTGGGGTGTTTTATTACCTCATTCTTCGACTCTGATCAAAACCAGGGGCCTTATGTTGGTCTTTTGTGTCCCGTTTTTAAATCGGCAGCATACTTCACTTTCATTACCTTTGGGAAAGAGGACACAAAAGCCCGACATATGGCCCCAGTGGGCAGTAATTGTGGGTAAAATTGCTCGGCTATGCTCGGGGATATCTTGCATTTTGTTCGCTTCATGAGTAATTGTGTCCATTCATTATGGCTGGTCAAGGCTATTTGTATAGACATCTTTTTTAAAAAAATTGCTTGCTATTCGGGTACACAGATCCGGAGAGTAGATACGCTCTATGAAAGCAGCCGCAAGCACCACTTCAACACGCAAAGAGCCGGAGCTTGGCCACTCCTGGTCTTGATTGTGCTGTAGCCGAAGTTGTCCATCTTCAATTTCAAGACACATACTCTCCTGCTTGGTGTCTCGATCGCATTGTATCTGAAGTTGACTCTCTTCAGTTTTACGAGATGTCCTCGCCTGCTCTAAGTCTCAATCTCGCTGTACTCGAAGTTGCATCTCTTCTCCAGTATCTCACGACGTCCTCGTTTGTTTGGCGTCCTGCTTGCATTGCAGCCAAAGTGTCCTCTCTTGAACTGTTTCATCCACTTCAATGGTCCTCTTGTTGCTACTTGCCTGTCTAGCTTTCAACAAACATATTTCCAAAGTGTCCTAGGCACTTCGCTGTCGCTGTGCCTCAACACACTTGCATAGATGTTCCTCTGGCGAGACCTGCTTTCGCTTATTGACAACGATAGATGATGCTCAAGTCGGGTTCACACGGCTCTCCTCAGCTGTGGCTATGTGCGACTGCGACCAGATGTTACACACATTGCTATGGCAAACTGGACCTTTTTTCTTTTCCAGATTGAAATGTCGCCGTCCCCTGGGGTTGGCAGCGAGGGCGAATGCAAGAAGAGAAGGAAGACAGAGGACACGACGTCCGCTGTGTCGCTTGTCGACCATGCTCGACTCGTTGAGAAACTGAAGTCTGCAAAGCAGAGGGTCGTGAACCTGGAGCAGGAGCTCCAGATAGAGAGGAGTCTATCGAGAAGACTGCAGGAGCAGCTGCTGGCACTGCTGGGTAAGCGTGTAGGCACTTTCGGTTGCCCACCTCACACACTACACATTATGTGTACTCCCACTTTATCCGAGGGATCAAAAGAACCTTTAATTTTTTCATGGTCGCAAACAGAAGTAAGCATATAGACCTTTTCTGTGTACTCTCGTCCCCAGCCAGCTAATAGACGTATCCGGCATGGGCGACGAAAAAATATTAAAACGTTTCAACTTGTCACTATAGTAAAAAAATAAGGGGGAGGCAAAACGATAATCTGTGACGATTACGTTTATATCCGAAGTGTCTTCTACTGGCGTGGCGACGGCAAAACAATGTTTTCGCCCATACTGGAAGTGACGACAATTCAAGATGGCGGCGCCCTTGAAGAAAGGGTCTATACTGCTGATTTGCTTCAATGTATCAATGAGTTCAAGATGTGTCTATAATTCTCTTTCCTTCTTAGGTTGCAAATGGAGCTTTCGGAGTTTGTTTCTTGTTGCTGATGGCCCTGTTTTGCTCGGCAGCACCCTTGTGTTGACCAAAGAAAATCTGCAGTTCGTCAGACAATCATGTCCACACCATGGTCTGTGCACATAGATGAGGCCTTGAAGTGTAAAAAAATTTGTGCAGTCAGTCACAACATTGTAACTACCTGTGCACTTTCCAATGAGCTTGGCCAGAGCACATCCTTTCGTCATTGGAGAGAACGGAGTTCTTTTTTTTGAGGAGGGAGTGAAGAAGCTGGTCGTAGGCATTAACACAGCACCGAGGCTGAACTTTAATCGCGTGGCAGATTGTGCCTAGCGACGCAACTGGTCAAAAGGTGACCAGACGGTCTGCTAGAGCATTGGATTTCGTCCGAAAGATCGAGCTTACATCTCGCAAACCGTTAGAAATACTTGTCATGAATATTCATTAGCTATTCACCGGTATTTCTTTGTAAACAAGCTCACTGCCAGCAAACTTTAGCTTATTTCCAATTATTCTCTTCTTTCTTTTTTTTTGTTGTGTTTTGCTTGCACTACTTGCAGAATCTTACAAACCTATTGAAATAATTATTTTCCCAAAAAAAGTTTTTTTTACAGTCCCGGTGCGTTACGGGAAAAATGAAGCCCTCATGCCATCAACGCACCATGAAGGTGTTGAAGTCGGAATAATCAAGCATGTCTGAATTTTCGGCATCCGAAAAATTGGTCGGCTACTGTACCATGTTTAGCCCATTTGCGAAGCTTTGGCTTGCAGGAGAGTTGGTCTTGTTTCTAAACAGTGTTTTATTATGTTGCAGGGGACAATGTCGCGCCTGGCGGTGTTGGGCCAGCACCTCCAGCTTGCCCAGCAGCAGTTCCTGCAGCTGGTGCTCCTGCTCCTGTTCGCGTTGTGCGAGGAGCTGGTGTGGCTCCTGTGCCGGTTGCTGATGCTGCTGCTCCGGCAGCGGATCTTTTGGCGGGCCCACCTCCCGTGCCAGCTGCTAATGCTGCTGCTCCAGCAGCGGATCTTGTGGCGGGCCCACCGGAGGCACCTCCGTGCCAGTGCTTGTGCCAGTGCTTGGAGAGGTCGATGGCGAGGTAAGTTCAGAATTTCATGGAATATTCATTCCAGATATTGGGCAAGTGGCTGAATTTTATGGTTTCCACAGCTCCTTGAATATGGTTATTTGTATGCTTCCTTAAATTGAACAATCGTCCTGCTTCAAAATGTTGATGAACGTAAAAAAGTAGGGCCAGGCATCAATAAGATATTTCTTCCCAATTAATTGGCGCTTTTCTGTGACGTTTTCTATCTGGTGTCCTCATTTTATTTTGACTGGATGAACTTGAACCTGTTTCATTCTAAAGGGAGGTGGTCAGAGTCAGCTAGAGTCACTCTACATTCCCTGAGCACTAAAACTCCCAAGCTTCGTTTCAGAACTGCGTTGTACAGCAATCACGCATAAACATTAGCGTAAACATGGCATCCTGCTTTCAAAGCCAAGGTTGTACCGTGGAGCATCTGTATTTGAGCGAGTTCTTCAATGCGCTACCTGGGCCTGCAATGGCAGTGGTTTGTTTTTATTACTGCTCTTTCCTCTTTTCGCTCGCTCTCTTTACTCTGAACTCGCTTAAAAGGAAGGTAAAGTGGGTCTGTATCTGACAAAAGAAACACAGAAATCATCTATCTGCATTTGGCCTCCAGAATAATAAATATCAAAATTATTTTTTTAATTTGGTTCACGGAGTCTCTAGAAAATTTTTTTTCAAAATAGCGTTGAAGTTCCTTTTTCCCGGAGCGTGACGTCGTACCCAGAGTTCTCAGAATCCCCACTCTCGCACCGCTTTGCACCCATCAAAGCTATGCACACACATTCTTTGTATTTTCAAAATGGTCAGAAAAAGATGTCACAACTGGTCTCACATGCAGGGGAATTTACCTGGCAAGCTTGTATTTGCACATGCTACCCATATGAGCGCACCTTAAAGGGCAACTCCGCTCAATTCCAAAAAATTTAGGCTTACATGTGATTCCATTTCACAAAGCACTACTAAACAGCTCCAAGTCTTCGGATTCGCGAAATGTGGAATATTATTTGTGTATTCTTAATTTAAACATGAGCTGATAGCGAAACCGAAACTTCGGTTGCGTCGGGCAACATTGGCTTCGTGTCGTCAGTCATGGCCACGTCACGTGGAACCACGTGGTCTTGTGACGTTTGTGGGGGCGAGGAACAGGACACGTGACGCGGGCAGGTCGCTTCGGATGGCGTGGACGGTGATGGCCCGGGGAGAGGGGGAAGGAAGAAGACGAAAGAGGAGAGGGGGAGCGGAAAAAGAGACCGATAAGCGCGCAGGGCAGCGCAAACTAGCGCATCCGCGTTACGGTGATCACGTGGACGCCCTTGAGCCAATACCGGGAGGAGAAACTCATGACGTCGTCATTCAATTTCGCTCTGAGAAGTAGAAACAAACAAAACGTGAGAATGACGTAGACATGCCTCTGACGTAGTGGCTCAACGTTGGACGCTCCAACTCCGTCGCATTGACTGTGCTGATGATTGCGCCTCACGTCGCACGCTAGAGTTGGAAGATTTCGGCGACTTGGCTCATTTGAAAGTTTGCTGGCCAGTTTATTAAATATATAGACAGAATTAGATCGTAATATTTGACATGGGGTCTTCCTATATGATACTGAAGAGGGCTGCATAGTTTTCTAAATATCAAAAATGAAGCGGAGTTGCCCTTTAAGAAAAAAAAAACAAGCGCACGCGTGGATCTATGGACTTCTATTTTTAACTGAGGTAAACTTTGATATGGAGATAAAAAATCATAAAAATTCTCATCCAAAAAAGATAAAAAAGAAAAGGCTTTTTCTTACGGACAAACATTCATCTAAGCTTATTTTTAGTAATACCATAAAGTACCATTGTGGCATTTATTGTGACTGAAAATTGCATGGGATGCAAAGGAAATGCAATAGACGATTTGCTATTTTCCCAAGTGCCTGGCCCGCACGCGAGGAATTGTGGGAGAGACTGTCCTTCTTAGGCCGCTCTGCCTTGAGATCGTATTGCCTTGTCGCTTGCCTCCTCTTAATCCTCTGTTTTTCGATTCCATTACCTATTTTTATCTGTTCAAGTTTATTTATTATTGCTTCTAAGTGTTTCTATTCTCTTCTGCGCGCGATATTTCTTGTATGTATAAAGTATTTGTGTCTTTATTTTGCCTTTTTCGACGGGAGTGCCGACGGACAACACGCCGCTACGTGCGTCGTTCCCCGGGTGAGTACTACCGTTGCTACCGATTCCTGTTAGCTGTTCATTTTGGTTCAATTTGACCTGCATGCAGTCGAGAGTAGCCGTTCATGAACACCCGCGCACATGTCATAGAAGTAGGCAGCTAGAGCTCTGAATCAACAATTCCGACGCGAGAGCCGAGTGCGCTGTGATTTGGCCCCCGCGCTCGCTTTGTTGACTCGCACTGTAGCGTATGCCTTCGAGTGCCGCTTACTTGACCGTGATACAGCACGCCGCTTTGTCGCCGCGAATCATTTGTCCGAATGCCTGCGAAACCGTAACACCTTTTGGCATATCCAACGCTGCGGCGCCCGACAACTGCAAGCAGCAGCGCGCAGTTGTCAGCACTTGAAAAAGGGTGTTTACAACTGACAACCGCTTAGCAGATAGCGCCGTTCACACATATGCAACCGAGTAAGACCGAGAGAGACGAGACCGGTTTTAAGTCTCTTGCGACGTCTTAGGACCGGATGCGCTGCAGCGGAGTCGGTCCTAAGACGTCGCAAGAGGCTTAAAAACCAGTCTGGTCTCTCTCGGTCTTACTCTGTTGCATATGTATGATTGGCGCTTAAGCGCATACAAACCGCGACGTTCAGCCACCGGCACTTGCGAAGGGCTCGCGCCGCAGCGCGCAGTTGTCAGGCCCCGCAGCGTTGCATTTGCCTCAGCTTCGCAAACATTCAAACAAATGGTTCAAGGCGGCATGCTGTATCTTGGTCAAGTAAGCGGCACTGGAAGGCATAAGCTACAGTGCGGGTCAACTGAGCGAGCGCGGGTGGCCAAATCACAGCGCACTTGGCTCTCGCGTCGCAATTGTTGATTCACAGCTCTGCCTACCCCTATGATATGTGCGCGGGTGTTTATAAACGGCTCCTCTCGGCTGCACACGGGTCAAATTGTGCCGAACTGAGCAGCTAACAGTGCGATAGAAATTGGTGGCAACGGTAGTACTCACCCGGGGAACGATGCGTGAAGCGGCGTGTTTTCCGTCGGCACTCCCGTCGGAAAAGGAAAAATAAAGACGCAAATACTATATATATACAAGAAATATCGCGATCAGAAGAGAATAGAAACACTTAGAAGCAATAAAACATACACTTGAACAGATAAAAATAGGTAATGGAATGGAAAAACAGAGGATTAAGAGGAGGCAAGCGACAAGGCAATGCGATCTCAAGGCAGAGCGGCCAGGCGAAGGACAATCTCTCCCACAATTCCTCGCGCGCGGGCCGGGGCGCTTGGGGATTTCACAAAAGGGCTATTGGACAGGATGAGCGTGTTGATAGTGAGAATCAAACTTGAGAGGAGAATTAAAGACTGACAATCGCACACTCACACAAATTTGTTTGTCCACCCTCTCTGTTTTTATTCCTATGGTTGAAATTTAATTGTCTGATATTTTCTCCCCTTTGTCTACTTCAGGGGTCTCCAACCTTTTCGGTTAAGGGGCCGGACTAGCAATCTGTCGCAGTCGCGAGGGCCAGAAGAAAATACTAAGTACAATAAAAGAAAATTTAGGTAAATAAACCTAGATAAATATTTAAACACAGAATTTAATGTTAGAGTAAGTGTTAAAAAACCCTAAGGTTGGTGAGTATGTATACATCAAATTACCATTTAATATTTAGCTAATTATGACATTACACAACAGTTCTGACCATGAAAACTTGCCTGGCCTAAATCAAAGTGCACGGGAACTTTGGCAGATTCACGCAGTGCAAGAGACCGAGGAGAATGATAGAACTAATGCTGAGAATATGCAATAGTTGTGGCAGAGGACTCTAAGCACGATGTATAAGAGAATGGAATGGAATTTTAACATGGTTCCACTGACATAAAGCGGGGGCTAAAAACGGTAATGCTAGTGATGACAATGTTAAATTATCATATGGTGAGAGGACCCTTGTTGCAATGCAGTTTCTTTCATTCTTTCTGGTATCTTAGTTTGTGCATTTAGAGTGCGTCACACCGTCATTTCTTTTTTGCACACTTTCTGTGCTGCTGGCAGCGGGTCTGCTGGAAGCGGGCCGGAATCCCGGCTTTAGTTAAAAAAAACCGTGGCCAGCCGCGGGCCGGTCGGAAGACTTCCGCGGGCCGTGTTCGCAGACCTCTGGTCTATGTCGCAAGGTGTTTGCATCCACACTATAGGGAAAAAGTGATAAAATTCATTGCAATCAATCTGTTAGGAAACTGATTTATCCAGTCCCTCCCTCCAAAGGGCCATCATAGCATCAGATTTATGCGGTACATGCTATTTAACCTATTCATGGATCTATTTCTAGGTTCACCTTGGCCATGGTATTCTCGTGCAAAAGGAGAAGCTGACTTACATCATGGGAGCCCGGGGGACTCCATGTTCATCAAAGAAGCGACCAAGCTCGTCTTCGGCCGGGAGAACTTAAACGGCCGAAGCATGACTGGGGTGCCATGCCGGCGCTTTAAGGGCGCCGTGGCCAAGAGGGCACTAACTCCAACCAAGTTGGCAGCAGTCCGGAGTAAGTGCCCACTTATCCACAGATGTCTCATAATTGGTGAGACAATCGAGCCTGATGGCTTCCGAAGTTGCAATCTACTAGGACAAAATTAATGGGACTAAATATTCCAAGGCTTTCAGAGGTTTCAGTGTTATAGGCTGTTGAAGGTTCATAGTTCGACTAGCTCGAGCTTTAGGAACGTGAAGCTCCGAGCACAAAACTGAAATGAAGAGGCCCCATCTTCCTCATTGTTTTTAATATATGAAGAAATATAGTCATCTTGTCACGGTCATCTAGGTCGCTCGGTGATTTCTGATGTATTCACACTATGGAGGTTTTACAGTAACATGCTCTGCGTCGAAAATATCTGCTAATCCCCGCAAGCTTTTGGGGAGGTCCATGATATCAGAGGCGCGCTCGCAGGACCTTCTGCTGGCTCGTGGAGTAACTGTGGGCCCCTCTTTTTAGAAAAGCTGTACTGCGAGGCACCTATTTTTTCTTTTGTAACGAACAGCTCCCACTAGCACAGTTGTGAAAGTCAGTCTGTTTGTTCACTAGAATTGCTGCAACCCAACTATGTTTGGCTCTGTCCTTTCTTGTGCTGCCCATATCTTCTGAACCGCCTTCTCGTCGTGGGTGTTCATCCTTTCTAGTCTATGACAGGCTCAGTTTTCTTACCAGAGAAGTATCTCGTATGAATGGACCATTGAAGGGTCATGACACGGATATTAAATTAGTTAGATGATTCTTAATGTGAAATCTGTGTTGGAAATTTATATACATGCCCAGAAAGAACAATTGCCGCTCAATCTTTCTTTTGCACAAAAAACGCCGGTCGAGAATTGTGTGTTCAGTGTTGCTTTCACTCATTTCCATGTCGACATTGTGGGGCATGAAATATGTTCGAGGTTCTAGGCAATCTGAGGCACATGTTCATAATTGAAAATAGATATTTGGTTTTATAGAACATACTTTTATTTTAGTTAACTGGCAGGCAAGCTGGTTAAGGATAGACGTAACCCGGGAGCGTGGGGACAAAAAGGAAGACAGACAGATCCGAAGCTCTGGAGCTTTGTGTGTTTCCGTTCCTTTTTGTCCCCCCGCTCCAGGGTCTATGATTTTTATAAGCACTGAAATGCGAGGACCACACTGTTGCAAGCAAACAAGTGCATAGTTGTGGAAAGTCGCACTAGGTCTGTCCGATTTGCCTGAACCGGCCGATCTAGTTCAGATAGTGCAAGAACTGACGCATTCGATTCAACCGGAAGTTGCGTGGACATTGAACTGGCCTGATTGATTTATCCCACTGCTGCACGAGTTCAGCCTCAGTTCCGCACAATCTTGCGCTGGTCGAAGTTAGTTCAGCATTCATGCAGTAACAGACAGCACCTCTTCGGTCTTTCGGAAGTCTATTGCGGCGTCTTTTGTAACGTTGCGGCTTAACTTCGCACAGCCGCGGCACGACTTGCGCACTGCTGCTGCACTCCTTCAAACTCGGTCTGAACTGGTTCAAAACTTTCTGGCCAGATTGTATATACCTATTGTTTTAAGCAGACTGCCTAATTGCAATATGTTGCTCTTGGGGGTTAGATGGTATCACAAGATATTAACAAAGCTTAAATTGTTGTGAAAATTGCTTCGATTATAATTGCAGGAAGTAAAATATTTATTTTTTTGGGAAACTGTAGATATACATGACTTATTGTTGTATTCTTTTCCCTTACAGATGCCTTCAACGAGTACATTAGGAAACATCCTCAAGAGGCCTCTCCGGGGAAGAGGACGGCTCAGATAAACCACTATGTTCGGGAGCTGCTGCAGGATATTAACAAGAAGCTTGACTTCTAAGCTTGCTTAGAGGTTAAGCTTCTTGTTGATGTTCTGCAGTATGCCAATTTGCTTTCATCGTGACTTACAGTGCGACTGGGACAGGGACAGACAGAGGAGAAAACACAGGACAAGCGCTGAACTAGCGACTGATTCTGTTGAAAAGAAAATATATATGATGCTGCTGCTGCTCGTGCAGGCACGCCCCTCCGTGGCCCTGGCACTTTTTCTTTCACTGAACACGAAACCGGCCGAGTTATTCTAGATCCAAAAAGCCGATCTCACTGTTCGTCAAAGTCACTGTGTGCTGGCTCACACAAGGATCTGTTTTGTGTTATGTGGTATGTGAGATCGGCTTTTTGGATCTCGGATAACTCGGCCAGTTTCGTGTTGAAAGAAGCGCGAGGGCCAAGGAGGGGCATGCCTGCACGAGCAGCAGCAGCATCATATGTATTTTCTTTTCAATAGAATCAGTTGCTAGTTCAGCGCTTGCCCTGTGTTTTCTCCTCTGCCTGTCCTTGTCCCAGTCGCGCCGTAAGTCATGATGAACTCTTGTCAACTCGCCCGATTGTCAGTTTTGCAATTGCTTTCCTTGAATACACATATAACCTGAAATTACCTCGCTCGCAAGCTCATTCTTTGCATGACAAATGCATGCGAATTGTTAAACCTGCATAGATCCATACGTCCATATGCAAACAATTAACACCATGTTGATTCCTATTACTGCGTCCAAACGGGTAAACACATAAAGATATGTTTCTCTATCTGAACAGGTGAACCTGTATAAATATTGGTTCCTATATCTAAATGGGTCAACCTGTAAGGTACGGGACCTATATCTAAACGGGTCAACCCGTACAGGTACGGGTTCCTGTATCTGAATGGGTCAACCCATACAGATAAGGGTTCCCGTATCTGAATGGGTCAACCCATACAGGTACGGGTTCCCATTAGCATACGGGAGACCCGTATCCCATAACACCGTATGATTTATACGGGTCAACCAGTATGAATTTTTATACGGGATTTTTCAGTAGGGGGTCGTGACCTGAGGGGTCACGTGACCCCCCTCCCCTCCCCCCGAGGTCACGTGACCTGAGGGGTCACGTGACCCCCTCCCTTTCCCCCCGAGGTCACGTGACCTGAGGGGTCACGTGACCCCTCTTCCCCTCCCCCCGAATTCACGTGACCCCGGGGGTCTCGCGCGGTGCATCATGGGATATTTCCCATAATGCACCGCGCAATTACGCCGACGCGACGGCGACGCCGACGGCGACGCTGACGCTGCTCAAGCCGGAAACGGGCGCCTAAGAGCTGCGCTCTAAAACTTCAAAGGCATATTTTTCCAGAAGTCCCACCACTGCGTCGGTCTCCCGCGTTGAAAGTTTACGGTTTGGGATGGACGAACACCCAGGGTATGAGTGAAGGAGGGAATGGGTACGTGGCAATGTGGCAAGGAGAAACGGGTGGCAGCAGGAAAGAAGGGAAAGGGTACACAACGTTGCATTGTAGGAGGAAAAGGCTTGCAGCGGTGAACGAGACGCAAATAACCACAGTAACATCAGAGGCAGCCGCGTGAATCTTTGAATGTTCCGGTGCTTGAAGGCATGTTTCATTTTGGTTTTGATTGGCCTCAACCCAACCGTTTATTTGAGATAAAGCTTTGCAGAAATATCGAGCTAGCTTGAGCGGTGTCGCCGTCGGCGTAACCGTAACGCGTCGGCGTCACGCTTTTTCGTGACGCTCGCAACAAAAACGCAGTGATTTCAGCGGCGAGTAGAGCACTTTCGCAATAAAGAGAATACATCAAGCACGCTCAAAGCGCACCTAATGTTACACAGCTTTACGAACTAAGAACAGCCTGTTATGCGCACTTCAGTTAGTGCAACGTGGACAATGATAACGTTCAAGTGTTTACACTCATTTTTTTAATACTACGTTTTTTAAGGCCATAATATCTTAATCTTATTTTTGACAGGATGCAACCGACGGATTTTCTTGCACCCTGCATTGTGTGAGGCGACACGAGACGACTAATCTGCGGCAACAAACCACGAAACGAAATGGACCTGCAACCAGACACGTCTCTCGAGAAAGCGCTGGTGCTATGCCTCTGTGTTTACTACTTAGAGAACGTAACATACCCAGCAGCATTTGGGCAGATGCTTGGTTTTGTACAGAGTAGTGAAACCAGCAAGCAGGTCTGAGATAGCATGGGCCCAGAAAGGGTTGCGTGATCTCTCAAAGTTGCACTTTTCTCGCACAAGGTTTTTTTTTTTTCATACTCGTTTTTGGAGGAATGGTTGGAGGGGAGTTATGTACATCAAAATATTAATAGCTCTAGTCAATTGAACAAAAGTGCCCTTAATAATAGAAAAATCTAAGATATGTAGAAAAAAGTGGCAATGCCACGTGGTCGGATGCGCCAAAACTAAATCTAGTCATTACGCCAATTCATTTTTTGCTAGCAAATGTTGACTTTCCTAACGAAGTCAACACTTTGCTCATTTGATCTTATTTAATATTTATGCCAGTTTGACCTTTTGTTAGTGTTTCTGTTACCACCCAATTTTAGAACGAAATACCTCCTTCTTATTCTGTGGTTAATTTCTTTTACAAAATCACAGACTTGCCACCAAGCACAATTTTTCTAATATACCAATTGTTGTAGAAAATGAACCGCAAAGAAGTATGACACGACACAATTATCACTGCTTAGCTGCAAAACATACGGTAAAGAATTATATATTGATATTGTTACTAACATTTACTGAAAAAATATATCCTGATTCAAACCCGCTAAAAATTCAAAATATTGACATTCGTTCATAGTTGTTTCATGATGCTCATAGTTGTTGTAGTTCTTAGCAGTTAGTAGGCTTTATACTTTTTAACGGCTTATTTGTACAAACAAAAATAGATTTTCTAATAAAGAGTTTATCCCCGAAGCTGAAATTTGTTTGCCTTTTTCTGTTTAGTTCCTTTTGGACTGTTCCTTCTTGTAACTGGAGCCTAACGACATCCTCTCTCTCTCTTTCTTTTATTTGGGTTTTTAGACGCCAAAGATAAATTTCCTAAAATCTTTATACAAGTTGCACAGCTGTGAACAGCTTGCAGCTACTTAGTGCAATGTACCAGGCGTAACATGATTCACAACTGCCATTCGTATATGTGCGTAATTATACATGAAGCAGCACGTTGATCTTTCTTGCACTCAACTCAGTTCGCCTAAAGGAGTACTTAGAGAGATTTAGCAGATCGTTTTTGAGCTCCTATAATGATATCCGATAACAATACGATGCATGGAGGCCCGTGTGTTCATACGCTTATTACGGCGTGAGTTTTCTCCACTCTTAAATAATGACGCCTTCTAGGCACGTGAAATGTGCGTCGTGGTTGAAACCTCTGGCCGCTGACATTGGGCTTTTCGCATTTAGTATATCGTCCCAATAATCTTAGTTATTGGGACGATATACTAAATGCGAGAAAGCCCAATGCCCACGGCCAGAGGTCTCCACCGCGACGCGCATTTCACACGCCTAGGAGGCGCCATTATCTAAGCGTGGAGAAAACGCACGCCGTAATAAGCGTGTAAACACAAGTGCCCCCTCACGCCTGCCAAGCGTTAAAGCATAGCACAGTTCACGCTTAGGGAGCGTGAATTCTAAGCGTTGAAAAACAGCACGCTTAGGACAAGCGTGTAAAAAATCGGTTTGCGTCACGCCTGCAAGCGTTAAACCTATCCGCCGTTCACGCTTAGGGAGCGTGAATTCTAAGCGTTGAAAAACACCACGCTTAGAACAAGCGTGCAAAAAATCGCTTTGCGTCACGCTTCCTCTAAGTGCGACCATTTTTAGAGTGTGTGTATGTGCACTAGTGCACATACACACACTCTAAAAATGGTCGCACTTAGAGGAAGCGCAGTGACGCAAAGCGATTTTTGCAAGCTTGTTCTAAGCGTGCTGTTTTTCAACGCTTAGAATTCACGCTCCCTAAGCGTGAACGGCGGATAGGTTTAACACTTGCAGGCATGACGCAAACCGATTTTTTATACGCTTGTCCTAAGCGTGCTGTTTTCCAACGCTTAGAATTCACGCTCCTAAGCGTGAACTGTGCTATGCTTTAACGCTTGGCAGGCGTGAGGGGGCACTTCTGTTTACACGCATTACGGCGCCGTAATAAGCGTGTATCTAAGCATTATCTAAGCGTGGAGAAAACGCGCGCGCGCGTTTTCTCCACGCCTAGATAATGGCGCCTCCTAGGCGTGTGAAATGCGTGTCGCGGTGGAGACCTCTGGCCGTGGGCATTGGGACTTTCTCGCATTTAGTATATCGTCCCAATAGCTAAGATTATTGGGACGATATACTAAATGCGAGAAAGCCAATGTCAGCGGCCAGAGGTTTTCAACCACGACGCACATTTCACGTGCGCTAGAAGGCGTCATTATTTAAGAGTGGAGAAAACTCACGCCGTAATAAGCGTATGAACACACGGGTCTCCATGCATCGTATTGTTATCGGATATCATTATAGGAGCTCAAAAACGATCTGCTAAATCCCTCTAAATACTCCTTTAGGTGAACTGAGTTGAGTGCAAGAAAGATCAACGTGCTGCTTCATGTATAATTACGCACATATACGAATGGCAGTTGTGAATCATGTTACGCCTGGTACATTGCACTAAGTAGCTGCAAGCTGCTCACAGCTGTGCAACTTGTATAAGATTTTAGGAAATTTATCTTTGGCATCTAAAAACCCAAATAAAAGAAAGAGAGAGAGAGAGATGTCGTTAGGCTCCAGTTACAAGAAGGAACAGTCCAAAAGGAACCAAACAGAAAAAGGCAAACCAATTTCAGCTTCAGGGATAAACTCTTTATTAGAAAATCTATTTGTGTTTGTACAAATAAGCCGTTAAAAAGTATAAAGCCTACTAACTGCTAAGAACTACAACAACTATGAGCATCATGAAACAACTATGAACGAATGTCAATATTTTGAATCTTTAGCGGGTTTGAATCAGGATATATTTTTCTTAAATGTTAGTAACAAGATCAATATATAATTCTTTACCGTATGTTTTGCAGCTAAGCAGTGATAATTGTGTCGTGTCATACTTCTTTGCGGTTCATTTTCTACAACAATTGGTATATTAGAAAAATAGTGCTTGGTGGCAAGTCTGTGATTTTGTAAAAGATATTAACCACAGAATAAGGAGAATGTATTTCGTTCTAAAATTGGGTGGTAACGAAATGCTAACAAAGGTCAAACTGGCATAAATATTAAATAATATCAAATGAGACAAAGTGTTGACTTCGTTAGGAAAGTCAACATTTGCTAGCAAAAAATTAATTGGCGTAATGACTAGATTTAGTTTTTGCGCATCCATTCACGAGGCATTGCCACTTTTTTCACATATCTTTGATTTTTTTTATTATTAAGGGCACTTTTGTTCAATTGACTAGAGCTATTAATATTTTGATGTACATAACTCCCCTCCAACCATTCCTCCAAAAACGAGTATGAAAAAAAAAAAACCTTGTGCGAGAAAAGTGAATTTGAGATCACTAACCCTTCCTGGGCCCATGCTATCTCAGACCTGCTTGCTGGTTTCACTACTCTGTACAAGACCAAGCATCGCCTAATGCACGCTGGCATGTTACGTTCTAAGTAGTAAACACAGAGGCATAGCACCAGCGTTTTCTCAAGAGACGTGTCTGGTTGCAGTCCATTTCGTTTCGTGGTTTGTTGCCGCAGATTAGTCGTCGTCGCCTCACACAATGCAGGGTGCAAGAAAATCCGTCGGTGCATCTGTCAAAAATAAGATTAAGATATTATGGCCTTAAAAACGTAGTATTAAAAAAATGAGTGTAAACACTTGAACGTTATCATTGTCCACGTTGCACTAACTGAAGTGCATAACAGGCTGTTCTTAGTTCGTAAAGCTGTGTAACATTAGGTGCGCTTTGAGCGTGCTTGATGTATTCTCTTTATTGCGAAAGTGCTCTACTCGCCGCTGAAATCACTGCGTTTTTGTTGCGAGCGTCACGAAAAGCGTGACGCCGACGCGTTACGGTTACGCCGACAGCGACACCGCTCAAGCTAGCTCGATATTTCTGCGAAGCATCTCAAATAAACGGTTGGGTTGAGGCCAATCAAAACCAAAATGAAACATGCCTTCAAGCACCGGAACATTCAAAGATTCACGCGGCTGCCTCTGATGTTACTGTGGTTATTTGCGTCTCGTTCACCGCTGCAAGCCTTTTCCCACAATGCAACGTTGTGTACCCTTTCCTTCTTTCTGCTGCCACCCGTTTCTCCTTGCCACATTGCCACGTACCCATTCCCTCCTTCACGTCATACCCCGGGTGTTCGTCCAGTCCCCAAACCGTAAACTTTCAACGCGGGAGACCGACGCAGTGGTGGGACTTCTGGAAAAATATACCTTTTAGTGCAGGCGCAGCTCTTAGGCGCCCGTTCCGGCTGAGCAACGTCAGCGTCGCCGTCGGCGTCGCTGCGTCGCCGTGAGCTTGCGCGGTGCATTATGGGAAATATCCCATGATGACCGCGCCAGACCCCGCGGTCACGTGAATTCGGGGGGGAGAGAGGGGTCACGTGACCCCTCAGGTCACGGACCCTCGGGGGAGAAGGAGGGGGTCACGTGACCCCTCAGGTCACGTGACCTCGGGGGGAGGGGAGGGGGGTCACGTGACCCCTCAGTTCACGACCCCCTACTGAAAAATCCCGTATAAAAATTCATACTGGTTGACCCGTATAAATCATACGGTGTTATGGGATACGGGTCTCCCGTATGCTAATGGGAACCCGTACCTGTATGGGTTGACCTATTCAGATACGGGAACCCTTATCTGTATGGGTTGACCCATTCAGATACAGGAACCCGTACCTGTACGGGTTGACCCGTTTAGATATAGGTCCCGTACCTTACAGGTTGACCCATTTAGATATAGGAGCCAATATTTATACAGGTTCACCTGTTCAGATAGAGAAACATATCTTTATGTGTTTACCCGTTTGGACGCAGTAATAGGAATCAACATGGTGTTAATTGTTTGCATATGGACGTATGGATCTATGCAGGTTTAACAATTCGCATGCATTTGTCATGCAAAGAATGAGCTTGCGAGCGAGGTAATTTCAGGTTATATGTGTATTCAAGGAAAGCAATTGCAAAACTGACAATCGGGCGAGTTGACAAGAGTTCATCATGACTTACGGCGCGACTGGGACAAGGACAGGCAGAGGAGAAAACACAGGGCAAGCGCTGAACTAGCAACTGATTCTATTGAAAGAAAATACATATGATGCTGCTGCTGCTCGTGCAGGCATGCCCCTCCTTGGCCCTCGCTTGCTTCTTTCAACACGAAACTGGCCGAGTTATCCGAGATCCAAAAAGCCGATCTCACATACCACATAACACAAAACAGATCCTGTGTGCTAGCTCAGCACACAGTGACTTTGACGAACAGTGAGATCGGCTTTTTGGATCTAGAATAACTCGGCCAGTTTCGTGTTCAGTGAAAGAAAAAGTGCCAGGGCCACGGAAGGGCGTGCCTGCACGAGCAGCAGCAGCATCATATATATTTTCTTTTCAACAGAATCAGTCGCTAGTTCAGCGCTTGTCCTGTGTTTTCTCCTCTGTCTGTCCCTGTCCCAGTCGCACTAGTAAGTCACGATGAAAGCAAATTGGCATACTGCAGAACATCAACAAGAAGCTTAACCTCTAAGCAAAGCTTAGAAGTCAAGCTTCTTGTTAATATCTGCAGCAGCTCCCGAACATAGTGGTTTATCTGAGCCGTCACATCTTCCCCGGAGAGGCCTCTTGAGGATTTTTCCTAAAGTACTCGTTGAAGGCATCTGTAAGGGAAAAGAATACAACAATAAGTCATGTATATCTACAGTTCCCCAAAAAATAAATATTTTACTTCCTGCAATTATAATCGAGCAATTTTCCTGGCAATTGAAAGCTGTTAATATCTTGTGATGCCATCTAACTAAAACCTAACGCTGCAGGCCGACGATCTGCCAAAACTAATAGGCCTTCTTGTGGCCAGAAATTTTGAACCGGATTCGAACTGAAGGAATTCGGCAACGTGCGCGGAAATCGTCTGCAATATGCGTAAAACCCTCAACATTTAAGGCACTTATAACTCGAAAAGTCTTGTATTATATGGGCTGCAAGACTAACTCGACCAGCGCAAATTATGCGGAATGAACTCGTATAATGATGAATAGAACAGTTCAATCGGAAAATGCGTCAGTTCTTGCGCCTATCTAACAGATCGGCAGTTCCGGCAAATCGAATTTGAACTAGTGCGACTTTCCTGGCCGCTTGTTTGCTTTGGCATTGATGCATTTCGAATAGCTAGCATCGTAGACCCCTGGGCGGGAGGCAAAGGGGCAAGGCCGCCTGGGCTTCGTACTGTCTTCCTTTTTGTCACAAAAACTCCGTTATCTATCCTCAGCAACTTGCCACTGCGAATTAACAAAATAAAAGTATGTTCTATAAAACCAAATATCTATTACCTATGAACGTAATGCCTCGAATTGCCTAGAACCTCAGACATATTTCATGCTTACAATGTCGACATGGAAATGAGTGAA